>JABFEP010001801.1:0-11955 GCA_013618265.1 Fusarium albidum
TCCTTCAACTTGCCTGCTTGCATTCACCGGCTCAAGCGGCCACATCCCAGGGCCCCAATGGCGCGACACTCTCTCTCCCACCGCCATGGCCAGAGAGGAGCAAACAAGGCTCACTGAGGCTCACTGGTGACTGAGGAGGATGGATTCCTCCCAACTCCTGCATCTTACTTGCGTGGTATTGGTCTGGATCCAAGTCCCCGGGGCTGACCTCTTCATCTATCTAGAACATGTAGCCCAGCCACCACAAGGATCAACCGTTGTTTATACCGTGAAAATCTCGTTTTTTGACGCCCGTTCTCGGCATCTGGCGAGGTTCTTCTAATTATGTCGTCCGGTTCACCGTTGCTCGTCAACACATGCGCCGCGTAATTGCTCTCGCTTGTTCCGGTTCATCTCGCCAATCACCCATCTTCATCCTGGCCTGCATGGGCAGAGGAGGGCCAGATTCGTTCCCGGCCTGCGGAAGCAAAGAAAGAGACGGTTGACTCGGATGTGCTTCCCAGACATGATCCAGATTGAGATGTCCCTTCGCCATCGCAGAGCCTCCGGACTCCCGTATTCTCTGTCCGTATCTCGTCTGGAATGGCATCACAACCCACCCTCAGCTGCACATGCAGGGGGCATCGTCAATTAGCCTCATCGCAAGTCCCTGGTCGTGCTGTCCGATCAAGCATGGACCGAGATTGCCAATTATTTGCCGTTGTATTAGTGGCGTGGATGTCCCTAGATCTCATCCCATCTCTCATTCGACCTCCTCGATCCTAGGTCGAGCCTGCCCAGATGCGTCTACCAAAGTCCCGCTTGGGTCGACGTGGAGGCCCGCGAGGCTTGTCAGCGTCGGGCCGCTCTGCTGGCTCTGCTGCGATGGGAGCATGCTCGCCATCTGCCAGTTCTCCAGGCTCTCCATCACGTCGCTGGCATGCTGCCTTACCAGTCCGTCGTTGTCCGTCGCCGCGACGTACTGCAACGTCCTGAGGATATCCTCCCGGCTCTCGTCCGTGAGGCCAAACCCGAGTCTCCGGCCGGATTCTTTGGCGGCGTCGAGAGCTCTCACAAAGCTTAGCACATTCAGGATTGCCGCTCGTCGAAGAATCGCCCTCTCCAGCTCCCTTTCCAATCCGAGTACGTTGATGCAGAGGTCAACACTCGCAGAAACCAAGGTCGGGCCAATACCTCCAATGTTTGTCTCGAGAGCAGCTCCAAAGATGGACAGTGCCGAGGTTCGCACTCGTACATCCTCGCTTCCTCTCTGACTCTCCCACCCTTGGAGGATTTGAGCCAAGATGTCATTGCTGGCCTTTTCTTCCTCGGTAATCTCTTCGTCTACATCCATCGTGTTGTTGTCGTCATCGTCATCGTCCTTCTTCTTCTTCAACTTTTGTAGCTTCTCCTCACGGGCCTGTTTGGCCATGGTCTTGGGCCGGTGTCCACGACGCCCGGCAATTGAGAGCAAAGTCTCGCAGACTTGTCTGGCGACATCACCGGCAAAGGTCTCTCCAAGCCGCTGAACCACTTGAAGCAGCGCCTCGCCGAATCTCAACCGCACATCTGTCGACACCTTCTCTCGAGCATCCAGGTAATGGTCGAGGAGCTCCTGCACTGCCGACTTGGGGTGCTTATTTGCAACTTGCGTAAAAACTTTGATAACCCGCAAGTTGATGTAGTCATCGTGGTTCTCGAGGAGGTTTGAAAGGAGCACAGCGATCGCGGGGATATCGAGAATCGGACTGTCTGCCAAGATGAGACCAGAGAGGATATTAAGGCCTTCAGACACCACAGGCGGCGGGTTATCGCTACCGCCCGTGATGTAATTCATCGCCAAGCTGTATGTCTTCCGATCCTCGACTTGACGGGCGGTCGGTGCTGCTGTTGGCTCATCCGATTGTTCCACTTCGTCGCGGTACTTCAGGAGAAGAGCCAGGTTCCTCGCAGTGGGTGAAACCTGCGCCCTGTCCTCCCGGCTCAGCCTCTCTAGGGTAGATTCAACGGTCTTGAGCTGCTCCGGCTTGATATCGGATTTCTGAAAGGTTGGTGCTGTGATGACCAGGTTGAGTAGACTGAGCACCACAGCAAGGAGGTCATCTGCGAGCCGTGAATGACTATCCGCTGCGAGGACCTGGCAGATCAGCTCCAGGAGTTGGTCAAAATGGCTGACGAGTTTTTCCGGCGCCTTGTCCATGAGCTTTTGAAGAACAGTGACTTCCGCCAAGTCCTGGATAGGCGACTCGGGCATTTCGCCGTGGGGTCGCAGGTCAATGTTGCCATGATCCTTCTGCTTGCCTGCGGTCTGGATCCATCGCTTTAGCAAATCTAGGAAGATGGAGGAGACTTCTTCAGCGGAGCAAGAAGTTGCCATCAAGTCAACCAGAGTCGTTGCCTTGTATTCAAGTTCGTTCCAGTTCAATTCGATGCCCGTGTCAGACTTGAGCCCGCGTGGCTCCACAGCCTCGATCTCTCCTTTACCTTTGAGGTGATACTCCCAAGGCTTCTCCGAGCTTTCCAACGAGCCTTTGCAGAGGAGATGTCGTATGAATGGCTGGACACTCTCAGAGCTCCCAAACAGCCGCAAATATGCCTGCAGTAAAGTGCGAGCGGGCTTGGCAAACTCTTGCTCCGTAACCGGCAGCGGACTAGGCCACGACCCAAGAACCCAGGCTTGAACGAGCGCCGGCTTCATGAGGCGCTTGCACAGACCCGGTGACGGGTTAGATAAGATCAGCATGCTGAGGCGCTGAAGTGATGTTCTGAGAGCCTCCGACGTGACAAGAACACGGTCCTGGCTGAGATCCAGGATGTCATCGTCCTCTTGCTTGATAATCGTCGGATCGGCGCCAGTTCCTGTCCTGAGTGAGGGGTTCAAAGCCTGCACCAAGGGTTGGACAAAAGCGTTCCATCCCGGAGATCCTAAGAGCAGGCGGCCAAGTCAGTATGAGGCCGGGTAGCTGTGTTTCCTTCTCTCCCTACCTGGCGCGCCAAACTGTTTCTTGCCCAAAACTCCATACCCAACAACCTGTGCAGCTGTTCTCGCCAGCTCGGGCCCGGCATCTCCATCGATGATGCTGAACAACTGTCCCGCGATGCCCTCGAACCATGCTTCCGGGGTGGTGCTCGCCGGCACCGAGGACAACAGCTTGGTCGCGACAGCAACAGCTTCGTGCGTGATGCTGGCGCCCTGCTTCTGCGGCGAGGCATCCGCCTCGGGCCTCCTACCGACGTTGCTCGGGTGCACCGAAAAGACAAACTCCATGGTGCCACGTACGCCGTCTGGGCGAAGAGGCAATAGGGTAAGTGTTTGGAGGATGGGATCGCGGAGCCATGGCGGGAGAACCGAAGGTTTGATGAGGGTATTCAGAGCCGGTAGGAGAGTCCATGTTGCCGTGCTTTGAGAGGTCAGGGCGGCTTCTCACTGGATTGTTGGTCACATTTTGACTGCTAACCTGTCGATGAGCCTGTTGTACTCTTCCACGCCGGAAGCTCGAGTGGCGGCATCGACGTTGGTATCAAAAGCCTTCTTGCCTGCTTCTACAATCGATTCAATTATTTTAGGCTGCGGTGGCCGTGGTGAAGATGAGCTCGACATGATGGCACAAGGTCTCGAGCTGAAAGAGTTCAAGTTTTGGTAAAGGGTTTTGTCATCATGCTCCAGTTGGTTCCGCCTTGGTTCCGCCTTCATGTGCACCACACACTGTCCTGACACTGTGCGAGTGGTTAGCCTCTCAGTCACGTGAGAACGCGTTGCTTCGGATCTCAAAAGTGTGGGCCCTGCATCCCGCGTTCCTCTTCCTCTTCCTCTTCCTCTCTTCTTCACTGGACTCTCACCAGTCAACAACCACTCGCGTTCTTGTTCAACTTCAGTGTTTTTTGCTGGAGACGCCATAATTGACAGAACTCACACTGATTCATGCAGGTCAGCCTTTTTGAGGCCACTCGACGCGGTCAAGCGAGCACCTTCGTTGCCCCCCCAGCAACACCCTACTTCACCACGCGCGACGCCTCCCCCACAGTCCTCCGGCTCTCGTTTTCCGCAAGGAATGTCTATCACAGGCCCCCCTCTCTTTGGTCATACCACAATATGCCGCCCATGAGCCTGTAACAGGACCTCTTGGATTGCCGCAGCTGGACCCATTGTGGCGACATCGCGCTCTGTAGAGAGCGTACCAGTGCAGAGGGGTGAACGAGCGCCGGAACTTAACCCTAAGAAGATATCTGGTTTTCAAGCATTGCGCTCTTGTCGTCCAAGTCGTCTTCCAAGTCTGCTGAGCGCCCGCGGCTGGGACATGCCCGCTGAAAAGTGGGACTACCGGCCCACGGTCCTTGGCGGACTGACAGGCGAGGAGGGCTGTCCAGTCACCTTGAAGGTGCGCAAGAGGATCGGTGCCATGAGTCGCTACGGTAAGAGCCTCTGGCCTGAGGACGCTCGTCGGCCCTTTCCGCTGGAACCAGCACATCGGTCGCGAGTAGACCGTCCTGGAGATGCGGTCGGTCTTGGGCTACTGAAGATGCAACCGGCTTGACCACTTGGCCATACGGTTGGTTCCTGCCATTAAGCCTTAGTAGCTGAGAGGTGGAGCTTTGGGGTGGCCTCAAACAGTCAGTCTCCCGCATTTCATCCAACGATCCCAAGTCATCGCCTGTCGGAACCGTCAGCTGGTTAGTTCCAGCCGACGCAGTGGGCATCTTGCGGAAACACACAGAAATGCGACTCAACCAACTGATCATTCCCGCCAACCGCTACAGCTCCCGGTCCCTCGACGCTGCTGTTTCAAGGCATGGCAAAATGGAACCCCCTGGTTCGCATCTACCCGTGCCCCTCGACTCTTTCGCTCACAGGACCACGCCGCAGCCTTTTTTCTCGGTGTGTGACGCTCTGCGTCTGGTCTGACCAAGCGCATTAGCCTCTCGCCATGGGCCACAATCCCTTGGTTGTGATGGGCGCCAGTCCCCCTTCGGGTACCGGATGGTCCCGGCAGGTTCCTCAGTTCGCTCATCCATGGTGGAACGCGAGATGAGAGGGCGGTTTTTATCGATGTCTTTTGTCCGCCCGTCAATGCCCTCCTTCAATACCCGCTTCCGAGCAGTATGGAGAGGAAACAAAAACTAGTCCTTGTTGGCAGCGCGAATCAAACAGAAGGTGGCTCCTCGTCTGCGTCGGTGGTTTCCGGATTGCGTCCTGTCATGGCTAGTTCTGCTGTGGTGGCGTCAACGAAGGCACTGAACCATGTTGGAGCTGGCAGCTCGTGTACGGTCTTCGGCTTTGCATCAGCTTGTCTCTGATGGCGGCACTTGTGGTTGGTGTCTGAAGCAGTGCCGGGACCCAACTCGTGTTGGAGTCAAAGTTTCGTGCTTGTCTGGTGTTGTGGAGGGCCCAGCTATGGTTTCGTCTGACGATTCCGGCCGCATAGTTGGGATCGGGTTGTATTTTTTTTTTTGGATCTTGGGCAGGCCTTTGTTGGTTGAGGTAGCCCTGGTTGTCCTCCCGCCAGAAATGGTGTTGGAGGACAACCCCCCGCCGAGGGGATAAGTCTACCCGCTTTGCTGTTTGATATGGGTGCTAACATAGCAAGCAGGACGACGCCGAATTTCAAGCCTTGCGCAGCGCTCTGCAACTGCTAAAGAACGAAGGTTAGTACCGAATCCTCGAGTGGAGCGTTCTGGACCGTTGTGTGCCGTTTGAGCCGAAGGAACGACTAAATATCGTCGATGATGTCATCCCAAGATGTCCCAGCCGCTGTGTTGGTCTAGCAACCGTGCTTGGATGGACGATGCTGCTGCAATTGATGAAGCTTCCAAGTAAAAGATTGAAGGATAATTGATTAGCAGCCGGGCATTTGGGGGGCCGTTGAGCAAGCCTGATTCTGCAGCCCAGCCGCGAATAATTGGCCAATGGGATGTGGTCAATGACTTCAGCTCCCAGGTTACGGTGATGTCACCACTCATGCAGGAACTTGTTGGCACGCTAGTCTACCTGCCTTGGTTGATCTTGAAACTACGGATCGGAATGCTTGTTTTTGGATCTCTTGAGTAACGTTATGTCGATTTGACCTTGGACCTCTTCAATTATTCCCATCAATTGTTGATGGTGGGATGTGAAACTTGCTCCTCCACGCTCAACCCATCGCCATGCTCAAAGCAGCATTCTTAGGCCTCGTGCCCGCGGTCATGGCCATCCCGGCCGCCGCCCCGATCGCAGAGCCTACCGTCTACCAAGTGGTGGCTGTGAAGGCGGTCGAGGCTACAGAGGTGCCAGAGCTTGAACGGCGCGACATCCTCGACGACGTTGAGACGTATGTTGATGGTATAGTCAGCGACGTCGAAGACCGCATCTCGTCGCTGGTCGACTCGGGGATCCTAGACTATCCGGAAGGGTTCCCTACGGGCAACGACGTCAAGGAGTCGCTGGGTCTCTCGGACGACGATGACGATGACCTGGATGCACAGCCAACGCAGGTCTTGAACATTCCGTAGGTCCATTCCTCTAGCTTGATCAAGTGCAAGCTGGCAAGAAGCTGACGCAGATGCAATGCAGTCCGTACGGCAACTGGACAGACGAGGGCTGGAATGTGCGGGTTCACGGCAATGTCTACAAGATCCCGGACGTCGACCAGGACAAGATTGACGACCTCGCCAACGTCTTCCTCATCGACACGGACGTGGACGAGCTCCCTGATGCTCAAAAGGCACAGGCCCGAAATGTGACCAGGTCCATCTTTGTGGTGCAGCAGGACGATGTGAGCGTCACGATGGACTTTGTGAACAATGTCGGAGTCGACCCGAATGAGAGTGGCGGCGCCGTCAACGCGGTAAGTGTGTCTTTTGCATGGCAGCACACCATTCATCATGGACTTGCTGCTGACAGGATACTTTAGAGAGGGGGTCGGCAAAAGATCAAGCTGCCATACAGGACGACCGACCAGGGCGACTTTGACGCCTTTGTCACGCTGCGGAATACCACGGGGCCCGGGGGCGGACACCTGGTGCCCGGCAATGAGACGTCCCAAATCCAGACTCTGAACGTGTATGCAGAGGGACGGAACAACAGCGGCAACGCGACGGCCTATCTCGTGCCGCCGAGGGGCATCACGATCCTGTCGGACATTGACGACATCCTCCGGGTCACCAAGATATACGAGCCCAAGGAGGGCCTGCTCAACACGTTTGCGCGGCCGTTCGTGGCGTGGATGAACATGGCAGACATCTACGCCAACTGGTCGGTGTCGATCGACGACCTGCACTTCCACTACCTGACCACGACGCCGGAGCAGGTGACGCGCACGTACATGGAGTTCATCTACAAGACGTACCCGGCGGGCTCGTTCGACACGCGGCCGCTCAACTTCTCGGACGTGTCGGCGACGCTCTCGATCCGGCGGTTCCTCCTGGACAAGATATTCCAGACGTTCCCCGACCGGCGCTTCATCCTCGTGGGCGACACGACCAACTCGGACGTCCTCAAGGCGTACCCCGCGCTGTACAAGGACTATCCCGACCAGGTGCAGTGCATCCTGCTGCGCAACACGAGCGCGACGGACGACGGGGACAAGTTCCCCTACAACACCGAGGGCTTCAAGGACGTGCCCCAGGACCGCTACATGTTCTTTCTGGTGCCGGACGACCTGGCGCGCCTCGACATCGCGGGAGGCCAGTGCTGGAACCGCTCGATAGACCAGAACGTCACCTTTGGCTATCAGGGCCTGCCCTTTGGGCTGTGGGACGACGACGACAACGGGGCTTCGGGAGGCGCTGTGCCGAGGATGGGCGTGGTCGCGGCGGGGTTGGTTGCCGCCGTCGGGATCGCGGCCATGGTGTAATGTCGAATGGGCCCCAGCATAGCGTGATTGTGACGATGGCAATACATCTTGGACTTGATGTGTTTGCGCTCGGCTGGTGTTGCTGTTTTTCTTGGATGATTCAGTCAGTGTGTTCAATGCGCGTTGCTATAATCAGGCTTTCCTCTGCAGTCCTGTTGCCAAACAAACAGGGCCTTCCTTGTCTTGAGGTTGGTATAGATAGAATCGTTCGATTTGATTGTCGGTTGATTTTTCTCCCTTGATGGCCTCCTCGAGAAAGACAGAAAGGACAGGCATGGAATGGTTGATTGCATGAATGACAGCGCATGCGGGAAGGGAGGAAACGCTCATCACGAAGGATTTCACATAAAACACGACGACCGAAGATCAGGATCTACCCTAATTTCAGCAGCAATGGAGCACCATGTTTTGATCATATGCCAGTCTCGACTCGCACAAGTAGATTGACCATCATGCCATAACTTGGTCGATCTAGGCTATGTCCGATGGCTCACTGCTACCCTATCGCAATGGATGATGGGATCTACTCCACCACCGATCCGGGATATGCAAAAACCCGGAAGGACAATACATACGTGATGATGTATGGATGATGGACTACCTTACCCGTGGAGGGGAGGAGAGAGAACCGGTGAGCGGTGAGGTGGTCCATCATCCATGGGCTAGCAGGCTGGGCTCCAGCGGGCACGGCGACTCCCGGTGTCAAAAATGCCGACAATGGCCAGATGGCTCAATTCCTCCGAAACCTTGTGCAGCCACTAGCAGCTGCGGCAATTGGGGGGACTGGTTGGCTGGGCTTTTTTTACATCCTTTTTAATTTTCCATTTTATATAATTCTCTCAATCGTTCCATTCCGCTTCTGGAATTTATCGAACGGGGGACCCCATAGACCCACGGTCAAAAACCGTGCCATGGAGGCCTTTTTAGCAACACGGGCCAGGCCATGGGGAATGGGCTGATGCAAGGTGCTGTAGCGCAAGAGCAATTGCGGACCGGGACTGGGATGCGGGATTGGGAATTGGGGTACATACAGGCGGTAACATTGAGGATCATGGGGAATTGACGTACTATTACTACGGCATATTGGATATTGCATGTTGCGCTAATAGAGACCATGGTAGGTAGCATCGGGAGAGGGGAGCAATTGCTTGGTGTCAAGGGTTATTTTTATTCTTCATTTTTCTTTTTATAATCCTCTTCTTTTATGCTGAATAACTTGAGAGTATAGACCTGGCAGTTGTCGAATCGTTTGGAGGACGCTGAACCTCAGTCAGCACTTTACTATTACAACATGGGCAATGAGGCTGATACTGCCATTCAATTGGAGATGCCAAGGCGGCTCAATTAGGAAACCACCTCACCTCAGGGTCAGGGCAGCTCAATTGGGAAACCACCTCACCTCTGGTAGGTAAGAAATTGATGAGACTGCCAGTCGAAAACCTTTGACGGAGTGGCAAGTATGAGGATATGCAAGTGCAATTGAAGTGCAATGGAAGTGCAATGAAAGTGCAGGTGCAAGCGCAGATGCAGCATCAGCAGCATCATCAGCAGCAGCAGATGCAGACATGCAGTTGCAGACATGCAGTTGCAGACATGCAGTTGCCAGCTGAGAAGGCCCCAGCGGAGAGCGCCTAGTGGGATGCACTATCGGCCGTCCGTCCAGTGCATTTCTCCATTGAACTAACAGCCTGAGGTTGCAACTTGCTGCTACGTACCTGGCTAGTGTCTTTTGTTCCCGTTCCTGTACCTGCACCAGAAACCCGAAGGACCTTCGGCAAGTACGGGCCAGGACGTCACGTCCCCTCTCCTTCCCCCGCGGGCCCCCAATGACGGCTGCATCGAACAGGAAGGAACCAGGTGACTGTTCACTTCTCATTGCGCGTATCTGCAATTGGTGCCATTCATCGTCCCCAAAAAAAACCAAAAAAAACTCCATCTCGGGGGGAACGTCCCATCTTCTCTCAACTCTCCCATCTCCATCTTAAAATCTTGGTTCCATCTCACGCGCGCGTGTGCACCCGCTCTCTCTCGCTCCACTGTCGCTACCACACTCATCACTTTTTTTTTTAACAGTGTGTTTTCCTGGAGATGCTGCAGCTTGCGGATACATGCGGCGATATGTCGTATACCCATGCCCAATTCGAAACGAGGGCATGTGGTGGTAGCACAGCATTTCGTGCAATTGATTTTCAGCCCTGGCGCCCGCCTACCACCGCGCGTCCGTCTCTCCCCCCAAGACTCCAGAACGAGCATCACCTTGGGGGGGGGCCTGGCTAACGGTCCGCTCAGCCCGCGGGAGTAAGCGAGGAGGGAAGCTTCTAAAACAATCAATCACTGGACGGCGGCGATTTCGTCAACGTCAAATCCATCCAATCCTCAGTCTCTGCCCGCCTCCCTAGCTCAGCCTTGATGGGGCCCGCGTCTCATTGGCACCACCCTCCCAGCGACTCCGACACGTGGAGGCTGGGTGGAAACCGTTACGCTTGGTCCGCATTGAGGAAAGCCGGCCGTTTGACGAGCTGCGCGCTGCAGCAGGCACGAGCCAATCTCCAACGACAAACACGGATGCAAATATCAAGTGTCAACCGACTCATCAAGAAACGGCACGTCCGGCTCCGGCTCGGGAGACCCTCCTTCGCCCTTGGCTTGCCTCCGACCCATTGCGGTTCCCGTGCAAGCTGTGCGGAACCATCATCATCATCATCAGCCAGGCCCAGGCCCAGGCCAAGGCCAGGTCTGTTCGGTTTGGTTTGTCCAGTTGGAGCTCAGAATCGCGCTCTTGGAGAAAACCCGTTGTGGTGGGTCCATGCCCCCCAGGTACCGAGACACACGACGACTTGACTGATAAGTAGACGGGCAGGGATCATCAGGCGAGCTCTCATTCTGTGGCACGCCACATCTCGCGACCGAGCCCTGGCCTTCGCGCCTTGATCTGATGCCTCGACATGATCTCGTGCGCCTGCGACCGATCACTGACTCGCCCCAATTCCGCCACAGGAATTGGTTTCCGAGCCTCAACGTCACATGTGGCAGTCGCTTTCGCTTTGGTGGTGGAATCGTCTACATGGAGGAGAATCAGGCGAAATGCTGCCTCGTCAATCCCCAACCAGGGGAGAGGTCAAGAAATTCAATTTCCCGGCTCCAGAACCGCCAAAAAAAAACGACAATTGTTGTTGTTCCCATGCCCCAGTGAAACACAGCCCGCGCCCGATACATGATGATCCCGAATAAAGAAGCCCGAAAAAATAAGACAATGCCAGAATGGAGTCCCCCTTCTCCAGAAACGTCCAACACAGCGCATGGGTATCTCCGGGGGGTTTTGTTTGCTTGCGGTCTTTCTCCAGCCACCAATCTCCCGTTCCATCCAAATGCTCAGCGTCGCAGTCGCAACCTTTCATGTCTGTGTTATCCCGTCAGATCTTCAGAAGTCGTACACTGCACACGCCCGATGGCGCGTTACAATCCGGTCGGCGGTCGAGAGAGGCTTGCAATCTTGTGGTGTTTTTCATCCCAGATGCCAATCCTATTACTCGCGCTTCCGTCGTCGTCATTCGATAGTCCCTTGTTCGCCCATGATTATTTCCCAAGCTTCGTCGTCAAATTGGGGGAGCCCTCGAAGGGTGTCCCCTCGTGTGCCCCCCAAGGGTCCCCTGCTTCTCAGAACCGATGATGTGACATGATCCCCGGTATGCCTGGCATAGCGCTGGTCACGGGAATCGATGGTGGTGGCCGGCTGGCCTTATCCCTGAGCGTCCAGTCGTCGCCAGGTTCTGAGGGAGCGACGAGCTCCATTAGGGTGTACTGAAGAATGCCGTCGCGGACTTGAGGCACAACGATATCTCGGGGAAGGCCCCATGATGGCAGATGGGGTTCTTCGTTATCGCGACCATCGGCCTTTGGTTGTCGCAGCGACTGGTTAGCAACCTGCAAGTGCGACGGCCCGGGAGGAGCTCTCGAAGCTTACAAGGCATGATGCGCAAGGTGCGTTATTCACCCAGACCCAGTTGGGACAGTTGTGTGTGTAAAAGTACTTGCAACGGTACTTGTAGAAGCCGCCAGCACCGCTCATTGTGTGTATGTGTGTGTGTGGGTGAGGATGGGAGAGAATTGTTGTACACGTTGGGAGGAGGAGGTCGGAAGGAGGGGG
>JABFEP010001802.1:0-10359 GCA_013618265.1 Fusarium albidum
CCCGGGCCCCGTGCTTTCCCCGATGATTGGAAAAAGTCCCTGTGTTGCTCGCCTGGTAATAACGCGTCATGCAGGAGGCTGCATCACTGACTGCGGCCCTCCCTACTCTGCATGTATGTATGTATGCTGGCATGTACATTAGGTTCCTGGTCCCCTCAGTTCGTGCGTTGTCCATCTTCCGTTCATCTTGTATACCATTCGCACGGATCGGTGCGCCCTTGCATCCGAGCACTGTCTGTCTAATATCCGTGCGGAGCACCTATACTGACAACAGCAACACACAGTTGTCTCCATGAAGAAGCATAGAACCAGTTCCTCTTTGATATCTCATCTCGTCACAATGCCGCCGAAAAAGAAAAGAAAAATAACCACATTTCTATACGCATGTTCCCTTTCCCTCAATTGTCAAATCTCTTGCATCGCCAACTCTCCGTGTCCCGAGCTTTGTCAGCCCTGCCAAGTCATAAGCGAAATAAGCCCCGGTTCTGATCTATCTATTAGCAAGCAAGCAACTGCCTCTTACCGCTATGCATGGTATCTAAAATATTTCGTCTTTTTTTCTTCTTCTTTTCAATAGAGGTTTCATCACCGACCCGCGCCTGCCATCACACGGCAATCTGATAATCTCCGGGGCCGACCTGTATGCCGTTGCGGAACCTGGTCGTTTCGTCTCCATTTTGGATACCATCCCTGCATCCGTTCAAGTCTTCTCTCATCTGCTTCTCGGGCGGTTGTTGTTGTTGTCCCTCTGGTCTCGACTCTTGTGCCTCCAGTGGCTCGTCTCGCATCGAGCGTGCATCATCCGGTATCATCTCCCCGTCGCTCACCACCGGGAATGGAGTCAGGACATGGCTGATGTCTCCCCACCATGACTCTCCGAGCTGAGTGAACCAGTCTACTGTGATCTTCAGGCCCTCTTCGATGGAGACCTTTTGCTCCCACCCGAGTCGCCGCAGCTTGGTTCCGTCTACCGCATACCGCCGGTCGTTGAATGGCCGGTCTCTGGTGTACTTGATCCACTTGCGGAGCTGCTCGGGGGTATCGTGTGGGATTCTCATTCGGTCGAGAAGCATCCCGCAGAGCTCCAGGTTGGAAACCTCGTCGTGCGAGCCAACGTTGTATATCTGCCCAATCTGCCCCCGGTGGAGAATGGTATCAAAAGCATCAGCTGCATCACCAGCGTACAGGTACCGCCGCGTGGGAGTTCCGTCTCCATGCAGCACCAACGGCCGCCTGCGATTGAGGAGGCAGGTGAACTTGGGAATGATCTCTGCGCAGGGAATTAGACTTGGGCTGTGGAACTGTCACCACCCTTGCAGCCGTTGGCATCACTCACTCTCGGGATACTGATGAGGACCGTACACGTTGTTGCTGCGCACAATTATCACCGGCAGCTTGAAACTCTTTTGGTATGACTGGACCAGCATCTCTGCCGCAGCTTTGCTGGCGGCATATGGATTCGTGGGGGCAAGAATGCTAGTTTCAAGGAGGTCGTCATCGTCTTCTTTGACCTCCCCATAGACCTCATCAGTCGAGACGTGGATGAAGCGGCGTATCCCGACCTTTTTGGCGCTCTCGAGAAGGACGTGAGTCCCATAAACATTCGTGTGGGTGAAGCCATACGAGTTGCCGAAGCTCAGGTCAACGTGTGACTGAGCAGCAAAGTGGAGGACAGTATCGATGTTGTACTGCTCCATGCAGTCGACAACCTCGGCAGGGTTGGTGATATCCCCATGGTAGAAGCTAAAGTTGGGTTTGTCATTGAGCACCCTCGTGTTATTCAGGGCCGAGCAGTAGTCCAGCTTGTCAAATGAGACAATGTTGTAGGCGTGTGGGTATGTCAAAGTAAGGTGGCGGACAACCCAGCAAGCACTTCGGAACAGGCGCAGGCAATGGTCAGCACACATTTGTGGGGAAAGGCCGTTTTGATGCCTTGGAAGCGCAAGCTTGGCAGGTTCTTACTCACATGAAGCCAGCGCCGCCTGTGATCATGATGTTTCTGACATCAGGTCGGGGGTCGAACTTGGTGGTGCCCACGAGAATGGGCGCTCGTTTCCAGACGTCGGCATCCTGGGAATACCTGCGGTGGCCGCTGACCTGGCCTGTAGGGATGAGCCGTTAGCCACTCACTGGCGTACGCAGCCGGCCAAGTCTCGAGGTGCCTGGGGGAGGGAGAGAAGGAGAGAGAGAGAGAGAGCGGGTATCGCATACCGCTGGCGCTGCCGTTGGCATGCGGCAAATCATTGGAGGCGGTCATATTACCGTGAGCTTGGGACCGAGGAAATAATGGTGGCCTTTGAGTCGGGAGTTCACGAGGATCAGAGAATCGACAGCCTTTGGGTGACAGCAACGTATGGCTGCGTCATGAACGACCGGGCCTCGACCTGAATTGTCGCGATATGCGAAGCGAATAGCGGCGAATGGAGCTTCGAGGGGCAGGGGCTAACCCCCCGGTCGAATGGCGTCGATGCAAGAGCAGGCACGAGATGGATGTGGCGCTCTTTTGAGCAGCCTTCAAAGCCTCAGACAATGGCGACGCCTAGGTAGGTGGTTGCTCGACGGCGGGACGTTGTTGAGTGTTGAAAAGAGGCTGAAGCGGGATCAAAGGGGCAAAAATCTCACCGGCAGAACCATTCATGGCGTGGAGCCTGTCGTAGTAGCCACGCCCGAATGGTGAGTGGTGAGGCGTTGAAGGTCAGTCGGTAGGTGCCGTGATTCTCACAGCAGCTGGACCTACATGTACCTACCCAAGTTAGCAGTGACCTTCCAACCACTGTACGCACAACCTGCCTGGCCTGTGACCTAAGACATTTCCAAATTCCAGGTTCCCGTCCTCGACACCGTTTGAAGTCCGCCGATGGGTTGTGGCGTCAAACCTCCTGAAAAAAGCCGGGTCTCATTGGGTCCTCTGTTTCGCGCGCCTTTCTCGCTGAAACAAGGTTGACAAACGGGCTGCATTCCAGCGAGAACCGTTGATGGCAACGGTGGCCCGAACCTGGAAGGAATGGAACAGGGGCCCGGGCCCGGGGGCAGAGCCGGAGGGCAAAGACCAAAAGATGGCAAAGGTCCATCATGCATAATTATTCCTCCTCCGTCTTAATTGACCGTCAATGTTGGTTTATTGACACTTGACTGACCGCATAACCAGGATACCTGGGTTAATAAACCGAAAACCGATGGTGGTGTTTGCGAGTAACGTTACTCCGTATAGTCAGTGCATTTTCCATGGATGACGAAGAAGGTGGTGGTGCAGGCATTCTCTGCACTGACTGGCGAGCTAATAATTAGAGCCTCAACAGAGGCTGAAGTCGAAAAGATGGACTCTAATAAACCTACCATCAACGATGTTTCAAGACTTGAATGCCCCCCCCCCCCTGGCTCTGGGGAGGAATACCGGGACCCTCACTCAACCTCGGCAGCTTACAGCTCATCCATCGAACGGTGGACCATCACTTGTCGCCTCATCGGCGCGCCTCGACGTAACTCCAACGGACGGACAGCAGCGGCGAATAATCGGCATCTCAGCAAGTCTTCTGCAAGGTAGGTTCTATTTGACCGCGGACGTCATGTCCTCAAACGGCCCTGTCGGCCGGGGTGCAACCCAAAATGCCCCGGATCCCCTCCGGTTCGGGAACAGAGTGGCTTGATGACAGTCTGCATGTTAAGTTAGTTACGTAGCGAGGATCGCCTCGGTTCCTTGCTCGGAATCGGCGCCAAGGAGTGTCCCTGGTTGATGTGGCCGACGACGTCCACCTCCTTCGGAGAGATTCAGCTCCGGGGTTGATGCCCGATTCCTTCTCGTATGCGGTTTTCTAAAGGCTTACAAAGGAGACTAGGCAGGCAGCCTTTGCTCTTCCTGCCGAGATTGCTGAGTCGTGAGCCGAACTGATGAGCAAGCTTGACGTGGATTACACGCTTTTGGGCAGATGGGAGGCACGCCTGGAGAATACTGAATCAAGGGCACTCACTTTCTGTCATGTTGTTGTACCTGCACTGGGTTCGCCAGAGACTGCTGCCTGAGGCGCTGGAGCACAACACCACGTTCTTGTCGTTTAGAGTGAGGTCGGATGGAACGGATCGTTCTTGCCGGCGCCGGGCCGGAGCATCCTATCCTAAATAGCAGCCGCGATGGACCTGAGCCTGCCTCCCGTGGCGTGGGCTGCCTGCCATGATGGAACCTTTTACAATCAAAGAAGTCCATGACGATTGACTCTTTGCAACATGTCACGGGCAGGTGCCGAGCTTCATTTTCGCCTTCGCAACACCATCGCTTGAAGGTGGGTTAACGAAAATGGTGGGACAATCCGATCAAGTCGTATTCGAAGCGCCTTCCGCCTCGGTCGAGGTTGAGAAGCCAGCCCTGCTCCAAGATCCCATCACCCACGCTGATGATCCCGAGAAGCTGCACAATGACTGCACCGAGATGGCCCAAGGGTTGTGGTTGAGAGCGACAACTCTTAGGCAACTTGATTCCGGGCTCTTGGTCTCCTTCTTATGGATAGTGATAAACACACTGGCAACAGTTGGCATTGTGCGTCTAGACGAGACATAACCTCTTCAAGAGAACTTCCTAAGAGGAAACCTGCTTATTCAAATCATCTAGGTCTTCACCAACAAGGCCATCTTCTCGGATCCTGCTCTCCGCCGCTGCCAACTCACATTCGCCTCCTTTCACTTCTTCATGACATGGCTCACATTACACCTTCTATCTAGACCGCACTTCGCTCTCTTCACCCGTCGTCAGGCTCCTCTTGGGCAACTGGTACCTTTGGCCGTGGCAATGTGTCTCAATGTCATCCTGCCCAACCTCTCCCTGGCCTTCTCCTCTGTGCCGTTTTATCAGATCGCTCGAATACTCTTGACACCAACCGTCGCTGGCATCAACTTTTTGCTCTATGAAGAGACCTTACCCCCGAGAGCGATTCTCGCGTTGGTGCCGGCTTGTGTGGGCATAGGGCTTGTCACATATAGTGATTCAATGCCTGCGGCAGATGATATGGCTGTCTCGACGTCTCCGTTGGGTGTGACTTTTGCCTTCACTGGGGTCATGGCCTCCGCCTTGTACACGGTCTGGATTGCAACCTACCACCGAAAGCTTGGGATGAGCAGCATGCAACTGCTTCACAACCAAGCCCCGATCGCGTCCGGTTCACTGCTCTATGTAATTCCTTTCCTGGATGCCTTGCCCGCCTGGGAAACGGTTCCTGTCAGCAGTTGGTTGCTGATCATCTTGGTAAGGACGCCATTCAGCTTCTGTTAGAAATGCTGACGCCGAACACAGTCCGCAATGTTTGCCTCTCTGATCAACATATCCCAATTCTGCATCGTTGGGCAGACGAGCCCCGTATCCAGCACCGTGGTTGGCCATGTGAAGACTTGCACCATAGTGGCTCTCGGATGGGCCCTGTCCGGGAGAGACTTCAATGGCATCAGCTTCTTTGGCATCATGATTTCCTTGGGAGGAATCGTTTTGTGCGTTGGCACCTCTTCGAATCCTCGTGCAGACAAAGAACTGACCGGAGCAAAGGTACTCGTTCGTGATGCTTGAACACAAGGCTCGGAAAGAAACAAGCCGAAGTCCAGCCATAGCTGCCTAGTAAACATCGGAATCAGATACTAGAAGACTCCTAAAAGGGAGTCGATCCACCATTGAGCTCACCCACTCAAAGGCTCGGGGATGAGTGTCAGAACTTGATTCTGTGATGGACTGCCGTTTCCAGATGGCTTTCTTGATCAGCACAGGAAATGTACTACATGCTGCGCTGATCCACGGATAGCTCATAGCATATAAACACAAACGTATACCAGTTATCTTCCGGGCTATCTTTCGAGTGTCCCAAAATGCTACAAACCACAAGACCACACACACACATATATACACAGCAGCAAACTCCGATCACTCTCACATTACTAGGTAGACCCAAAATATCACGGAGATGTGCACCTCAAAGTTTACCAAGTACCTCTGCAATCAGTGCGATGCCACGATTGGCGGTCGATT
This sequence comes from Fusarium albidum, assembly GCA_013618265.1. Taxonomy (NCBI): domain Eukaryota; kingdom Fungi; phylum Ascomycota; class Sordariomycetes; order Hypocreales; family Nectriaceae; genus Fusarium; species Fusarium albidum. Next base: position 6,002 of record JABFEP010001802.1, read on the forward strand.
TGAGGACTCTGCATGCGGCGGCGTGCCTTCGCGCTCGAAAGATGAACCCTGCGGGAAGCAACCCGTATCGACGAGCGAGACGACGACTGTTTATGTCGACAAGCCGAGGTGCTCGGATTGCAAAGCCAAGGCGAAGTCGACGGAGGAATCCAAGGCTGATGAGCCCAAGGGCAAGGGTAAGGGCAAGGCTAAGGACGAATAGTGTGACAGCAAAGAAATATTGACCTCACAAAACTCACTCGTGTTGTGATGCTTCTTTGGTTCCCGCCATTGGTCGTCGTAAATTCATCACACCATTCCCATAAAGAGCCAGCGATAAGTGAAATAAGAAATGGCAGCTATAAGGCATATTACTTTTCCGAGCACACGGCATGTTAATGTTTGTCTCTGCCACCCCCTTTCTATCGGGTATATTGCAATTGCTGCTCCCCTTGTCCCACATCTTTCACACAAGACAATCACAGGTTGAACCTCTTGCGATCCTTCTCCATCTTGGCCTTCCACTCCCATTGTGCCGCATCATCACCGTCGCTGCCGGCTCGCCCAATGCCCTTGTCAACTCTCCTCAGCTTGAGTGTGAAGCGCGGACCCAGCTCCTGCAGACCGGCGCGGATGTCCTCGACGCCCTTGAGCTCCTTTCCGTCGGCGCCGACGATGCTCTTCTCGGTCTGGCGCTTGTCTCGGAAGACATAACGATGGCGCCGCACGAAGATGTAGTCTCGCTGGTTGTGCAGGGTGACGACCTGGCGGCCCTGGAACTCGGGCCTGGGGGGGAACAGGGTCATGAACAGCTTCGCCGTCAGGAGACCCAGCGGGGTCTTGAAGTTGTTGAGGAGGAGCTCGGGGTAGTGGTTGGTCGGGTTTCCATGGCCGGGCAGCTTCTTGCCCTCGATCCAGTTGGAGATGGAGAAGTGGAAGGTCGGGCCCGCGGGGAGATGCACGACGGAAATGCCCGTGGGCTTCTTGGAATCCTCCTTGAGGAGGACGACGGCTGTGTATTCGCGGTTGGTGGCGAACTTGCATATCTCCCGTAGGGAGTATTTGTGGCCGTATCGGTGTGCGGACCGCGGGATGTAGGAGCTGTTGGGGAACAGGGTGCATATGAGGTGGGCCTCGTCGTGGAGCGTTGAGTTGAGGGAGGTGGTGACGAGGATCTTGGGCTTGGGCGGCGGGATGTCGGTGAAGAGGGTCGGGAACTTGATGGCCAGTGATGACGGCGTCAGGTCGAGGTTGGTGCTTGTCGTGGACGGGGCAACACTATTGTCCCGTCTCGCTCTGCGCTCTCGCTTCTTCTCCAGGGCAGCCTGCCGCTCCTCGTCAACCTCCTCATCATCCGAGGCCAGCATGCTGTCGACGTCGTCGTCATCGTCGTCGTCGTCTTCTTTCATCTGTGCCTCGTGAGCAGCCTGCTCCTCCGCCTCGGCCTGCTCGATGCGCCGGCGCTTTAGCTTCTCTAGATCCACCTGCACACCGAGGCTGTCATCGTCAACGTCATCCCACACCCGCTTCTGGTCGATCGTCACGGGCTTGCGCTTCTCCAAGCGGGCTGCCCTGAGTTCGGGGTCCCTGGATTCTTCCTTCTTGCGGCGGAACCGCTCCTCTCGTCGCTCCTTATCCTTGTGCTTCTTGTGTTGAATGAAGAGCTCCTGTCGTTTGAGCTTGTTGGCAGCCTTGAGCGCCTGCACAGGCGGCTTGGTGAACCCCATTGTGGTGGATCGCAATGGGCGCTTTGGATCGTTTTGGGATTGCTGTATTGACTCCAAAGTAGATCGATCGCAAAGGCGGCATGGGAAATTTTGTTGGCTGGCGGAGGGGCACCGTCGGCAGAAAAATAATTTCTATTGGCGGTGAGGTACCATCGGGCCTTGTGATTGGTGGAGAACTAGGTAGGAAACGCACTTAGATAAGAGATAAGCGTTAAAGAAAACGATATGAGCGAGGACAACGACAAAACTTGAGAGAGAAGGGCCCTTTCGTGTCGTGAACCAGAACCATAAGACGATCATCGACCGACACAATGGCGCCAAACGGCTCAAAACGAAGAAAGCTGGCGCACGACTCCTCCGAAGATGAGTCTCGAGCCAAATCTTCTTCTAGAAACGCCCAGAAATCCTTCTTCAAGAACGCCTCGAACTGGAACCTTGAACAAGACTACGAGTCGCGCCCGCGCAAGGGGAAGAAGCAGAAGGAGAGCAACCGACTGCCCATCAAGACCGCAGATGGTAGAATTGAGCTGGCGCAGGGGCTCCAGGATGAGACGGCATCAATTGAGAGCGACACGGAGTGGCTAGATGGCCGCGAGGATGAGATGGCATCTGAACCTGAGCAGGATGGGGACGAGGCCGAGGAGGAGGAGCCCGAGATCCCGGAGCCCCAGCAGATCCTGGAGGCGCAGGAGGAACTGGCAAAGATAGCCACGGCCGTCAACGAGAACCCAGAGGACCATGTCGGCGCCTTCAAGGCCCTTGCAAAGATCGGCCAGTCCAAGATCACCGCCATCCAGATGCTCACCCTCATGACGCAGATGTCTGTCTACAAGGACGTCATTCCGGGATACCGGATCCGCCCGCAGACCGAAGATGGACCCAAGGAGAAGCTGTCCAAGGAAGTCCGGACGCTGAGGCAGTACGAGCAGGCTCTGGTCTCCGGGTACCAAGGCTACATCAAGGAGCTCGCCAGATGCTCCAAGCTTGAGGTGAGGCCCGGGCGCGGGGGGCAGAGCCTCGCCAACGTGGCCGTGACGTGCGCCTGCGCCCTCGTCACGTCAGTCCCACACTTTAACTTCCGTGGGGACCTGGTCAAGATCCTCGTCAACAAGCTCAGCAGGCGCAAGATCAACGAGGACGGCGTCAAGTGCCTTCAGGCTCTCGAGACTCTCTTCAAAGAAGATGAGGAGGGGCGGCCGACCCTGGAAGCCGTGTCGCTGCTCGCCAAGATGACGAAGGCGCGGGACTTCCAGGTTGACGAGAGCGTCATCAACCTCTTCCTCAGTCTTCGCCTCCTGTCCGAATTCTCCGGCAAGGCGTCACAGGATTATGTGGAACACGCTGACGGCGGCCCGGGGAAGAAGAGCAAGCGCGAGTTTCGGACAAAACGTGACCGCAAGGCGCGCAAGGAGCAAAAGTCACTGGACAAGGACATGGCCAACGCAGATGCCCTCGTCAGCCACGAGGAGCGTGATCGCATGCAGTCCGAGACGCTCAAGCTTGTCTTTGCGACGTACTTTCGAATCCTGAAGCTGCGCCTACCGCACCTCATGGGCGCCGTCCTCGAGGGCTTGGCCAAGTATGCCCACCTCATCAACCAGGACTTCTTTGGCGATCTTCTCGAGGCCCTCAAGGATCTCATCCGACATAGTGACGACGACGCCGAGACAGGCTCCGCTCCGGACGAGCAGAACGGGGCCGGGGAGGAAGAGGAGGAGGAGGAGGAGGATGCCCCCGTCCGAAATCTCACACGTGAAGCTCTCCTCTGCACTGTCACGGCCTACGCCTTGCTCGGCGGGCAAGACGCGCACAATTCCCGCAACGACCTCCACCTCGACCTCTCCTTCTTCACCACACACCTCTTCAAATCCATCCTCTCCCTCTCTACAAACCCCGACCTTGAGCTCACTCGCCCCGTCACCTCCACCTCCGCCTCCACCTCCGCAGCCTCCAAAATCAACGTTCAGACAACAACTGTTCTCCTCCTCCGCTCCCTGACAGGCATCCTCCTCCCGCCGTGGAACATCCGCTCTGTGCCGCCCCTGCGCCTTGCAGCCTTTGTCAAGCAGCTCATGACCGCCGCCCTGCAGCTTCCAGACAAGTCCTGCCAGGCGACGCTGGTGCTGCTGAGTGACGTGGCGCATACGCATGCGAAGAAGGTCCGCAGCCTATGGGATACGGAAGAACGCAAATGTGATGGCCGGTATAACCCCGTGAGTGATAGTGTTGAAGGGAGTAATCCGTTTACGGCCACCGTGTGGGAGGGTGAGCTTTTGAGGAGGCACTATTCGCCCAAGGTTAGGGAGGGCGTGAAGCTGTTGGAAAAGGGAATGTCTGAATAGATTCATACATTAGCGAAACCGGCAGAGGGATGTTGGTGGAAATGGTAACCTTGTCGATGTAAGCATGTTGCTTGGCGAAGCAGCTAGTCAGTTGACACCTAAGAAGGTCACTAGAGCAGTTGAGGCAGGAAAATTGATGCAAAAAGAAAATCCGCAGTTAGTTTTCCATGATCACATACACTTGTGACAATATCCATCCTCGTCCTGGGGCTCGCATCTCAATGCAGCTGCCACCCAGAGTAGACAGGTCCACCCCTACCGCGCTTGACATATCCCGGGAGTGACTCTTGCCTTCACTGCCCCCCATACG
>JABFEP010001806.1:0-16106 GCA_013618265.1 Fusarium albidum
GCCCATTTCCTCCGAAAAAAATGGTTGCTATGGCGATTGCAAGAGATCGCGCCCTGGATGCCGCTGACGGCGGAAAGGGCTTGAAAGTAGATAGACCGGCAATTGCGCCTTGAAATGCTAGATAGCTGGGCAAGGTGGCGATAGGAACAGGCAGCGCGAGACCTACCCCTTCTTATAATGTACCTAGATCAGCTAGCCTTAGCACGCCTTTTTACTCCAAGCGGAGGTCGTGTGGCTCCTAAAGCCTCAAGGCGAAAATAAATAAACAAACAAACAAACAAACAAGCAGCATCGACTCAGGATCATGGGCGAGAAGGGAAATCTTGGACATCTAGATCCGTGGCAGAGTTTGTCTGTTATTAGTAGTCCCCTCAGACCAGCGTGACCTTTTCTTGGAGGATTCAGGCATAGGAGATGTCAAGGCTGGATGGCAGCCAAGAGAAAATATGAAGCAAAAAGTCGAGAGTATAGCGGCAGATATAGCTTTAAAATCCACTTTCTAGACCAGCAATATCACACATCTCCCTCCACCTCGTCAACACTCGGAACACGGTGCAGGTCCAACCCCAGAAACCCTGCCACATCCCTCACCGACGCATGAAGAACCTCAACATCCGCCCTCGGGATACCCAGCCTCCTCGCCCCCCTTATATGCCAGCACGTCTCCTTGCCGAGATTCTGTATCATGATGCCCGCCAGGACGACCACCTCGGTGTCGACATCGTCCAGGACCTGCCTGTCGCTGAGGTATAGCCCGTAGCTGATGTTCCTGCTCACCCACTCAAAGTCCCCGTGGTCGCGGAACAGGTCCATCGTGGCGTCGGCGTCGCGCGTGTAGATCCTCTCGAGCCACGCGTTGCCGCGCTCCAGATTCGCCTCGTCGCACTGCCACCCCCGGCGGGTGACGCTGCGGTCCTTGTCCTCGTCCCTCTCGCACTCGTTGATGGCAAGGATGGCCTCGATGGGCTTGCACACGCCGACGACGCACACGCACTTGATGAGGGTCTCTCTGATGCGTCGGATGAGGGCCTGCCTCTGCGAGGGCTGGGAAAAGGAGGGTTTGGAGATGAGGTGGAGGTAGAGGTGCTTGCTGAGGATGGGGTCGTTGCCGCCGGTGAGGGCGGCGAGCGCGACGAGGTACCATCGCGATGAGAGGAGGGTGGTCTGGGAAAAGGCGACTTCGATCTTTTCGAATAGATCTACGACACGGGGGAGAGGTGTGGTGGGCATTGTGAAAGGGATGTGGAACCAGTGGTGATGCCATGACAGACCTCGACCTACAGGTAATTTATAGACTGCAACCGTCATGACCAAGTCATGATGCAGAGTCGGAACCGATGCCTCGGTTCAAGTCGACAATGTTCGGTACCGATTAACCCTCCGGCAATCTTGGCGCATCGTCATGCATCGCGGGGTCCGGGGAGACTTGGTCATCTCCGGACATCCCCCATCGCCCTGCCGCCAAGAAGATGACTATATTATGACCACCTCGTCCTAGTCTCAAGACGAGCCAATCAACCAATATCACCCACCAGACATGCGCCAGCTCGACCTTTCAGGCCCTGCAGCCGACCTAGCCGGCCAGACAGTGGTCGTCACCGGCGCCGGCAGAGGCATCGGAGCTTCCACAGCAGCGCTCTTCAACTCCCGCGGCGCCAACGTCGTCCTGGTGGACCTCCCCTCGGCCAGAGACTCAGCCCACGGCTTGATCCAGTCCTTTGACGATCCGAGCAAGAGCCTCTTCGTGGCGGCCAACATCCTCATCTGGAGAGACCTCGTGGCCGTGTTCAAGACGGCGGTGGAGAGGTTCTCAAAGGTGGATGTCGTGGTGGCCAATGCAGCCATCATGGAGAGCAGGCCTGTGCTGGATGTGCAGGTCGACGAGGCTGGCGATCCTGTCGAGTGTGTAGAGGCCAACAGGGTGATTGATGTGAATGTCAAGGGGACACTGAACAGCGAGTCACAATTCTCAAGAGACCATCGAGTTATTCTGACAGCCTATAGCGCTGAGGTTGGCCCTTCACTACCTTGGCCGGAACACAGCATCTCCTAGCGGCCGCGGCTCCATCGTGCTCGTCACATCCACGTCTGGATACTTTGGCTCGACCGGCAACGCCGCATACATATCGTCCAAGCACGCCGTCGTCGGCCTCATGAGGGCGTCCCTCACGCGAGCGGCATCCCTGGGCATCAGGGTCAACGCCGTGGCGCCCTGCTACACGCCCACGCACCTCACCGCGGGCTTTGGGCAGAGGATCCAGGACGCGGGGCTGGACGCGAATACGCCCGAGGGGGTTGCGTCGGTTGCTGCGCACCTGGCGGGCTGCGATGCTCACGGCCTGGCGTGTCTGGTGAGTTTTGGCCTTCCTGCTGATGATGACTGTCGTTGACGTTCAAAGGTCTGGGGGCATTATCTGCGGGAGCTGGAGGGTACGAGGCAGGAGGTGCTGGGGGATTGGCTGGGTGCTGACTTGGTCGAGTCCATGGCAAGGTTTGGGCAGCTGATGAGTTCCATGGGTGGATATCCTCTTCCGCAGACTGAAAGTGGATAATGAGTTGGCTCTTCTCAACGCCGAGTTTTATTTCCTTTCTGGGACAGAACCCGAGGCCAAGAGGCGAGCATCTTGGCGCCCTAGCATGGATCCTAATGCCAAGTACGGGGTATGGGTCCGGGGTGTCCGGGGTGAGTCCGGGGTGAATTAGTCTAGTCCTCCACGGCACCTGGTCGGCCCAGCAAGTGCCGAGGAAGAGAGTAAAACCTGCACCGCTGGCTGATGCATCCGACGTCGTGTGTTTCTCACCCATCAAACCCTGCTTCTACCAAGCACGTCCACCTTGGCCATGACCCTCCTATCCGACGACCGAGCAGCCAGACTGGCCGTCAAGAGGCGGCAGAACCTGTCATGCGAGCAGTGCAGGACATCCAAGAAGGCCTGCGACGGCTTCCAGATCAATGCCGCGGCGCAGATGGCAGATGCTCCCAAGGACCGCCCCGGTTAGTTTTCGTCAGCCGACTGAGGTACATTGCTCATTCCACATTAGACACGACCGGACCAGTCCCCTGCTCGTACTGTGTCAGGACAAAGAAGCAGTGCTCGCTTCATGACCGCTGGATCGAGGCTCGATATCTCCTCCGGGTTGGTCCATCCCGGCAATCCAGCTGCTCGCCAGTCTCGGACGGAAGCCCTCCTGTCAAGCGAAAACGCGACGGGCGTGAGGATCCATCGCCAGTATATACACTCCCTGTTGCTCCAGTACTGGAGAGACGATGGCTCGACTTTCTTGACTTGAAAGCAGCGTCCCAGGATCCGTCCCCAGACAGGACAGACCTTTCCGAGGACAACCCTCAACGGGTACTCCCATGTCCCACCGCCATCAGCCCTCAGCTAAGATATCCGTAGGTTTCCTCAGTGATGCCCGAATCTCCCCTATCGAAGAGAAGCCGTTGTACCCCCGCCTTTCCCGGTCCGGCTTCCCTGTCCGAGTTTGACCTGGAGACGACAATGATGCAGATATCCAACCGACGGCTCATCACAGACAGCCTGCTCAAGATCTACCACGACGTGCTCGAGTCCAACCTGGCAATCTGGCTGTCCGAGCGGACCTGCCCGTACATGAAGACCAGCCCCGTCTCACCAGCTGCGACGGCATTGTCCTCGAATAATGCACTCACGCTGAACCGGTTCTACTCGCGGGTCGTCCGCCTGGACAGGGCCATGGCCGCGAGCAATCTGCTGTCGCTGACGCCCTGCCAGGACAGAACCGCCTCCAAGGCCCTGAACCAGGTGATTATGGCATTCTCTACCCAGTGGTCTCAGAACGTCAGCAGGGGTGCGCCGTCCTCGGACGATTTCCTCGAGAACCACGACGCCTTTGAGCAGGACTTTCAGCACGGGACGTGGCATCAGGCGAGGGCGGCTCTCCAGGAGGCGTCTGGCATTGAGTCGTACCGTGTTGTGTATGCCGAGATCCTCTTCAACTGGACAGAGCAGCTGGAGAATCCTGGCTCGACTGATGCCCTCTCGTGCAGCCTCTCCGACATGTTGGGACGGGGCGGACCTCCAGTGTTTATAGAGAGTGCGGCCCGCAAGATCCAGGTGCTCAAGTTCAAGCTCGATGCTGCTGACGCAGGCTTATCCAAGAGACCTGGAACGTCAAAGATAGGACCCGAGGAGCAGGCGACAGCGAGACTCCTGTACTGGCTGGCCGTCATGTGCGACACTGTATCCTCGTGCACAAACGAGAGGCCCCTCGCCATCAGGGACGAGTACCAAGCTGTTCCGAGGGTGTCCTATTTCGACAGCATCCAGTCTGACGCGCTGCACGAGCTGGAACTCGTCGAGATCAGCCGCCTCACAAATCTCGACTGGCCATCCATAGAGGACGAAGCAATCGAGGTGATAACCAGGTCCGTTCCTACCAAAGTTCTCATGTTCAGAAAGGTGTCTTGCCTGCAGAGCGCACTCGGGCAGAGAAACCGTCTCGAGATCGATTCCATCATCGACACCTCCATCATGGCATACCGACGATGGAACGTCACGTACGGTGCCTTCTTCCGCAGACTGGCCCGCACGTACACGTGTCTTCCCGCCCGGATAAAGGGCTGGTTCATCTGCATCCTCATCCCGTGGCACCTCGCCGTCATGCTCATGGCGGACCTCGTCGACTTTGCCGACCGGAACGGCATGGGGGATCCGGCTGCGAGGGCCTCGAGGGTAGATTCCGGGGTCGCCTCTCGCATGAGGAGGTCGACGGCCGTTGATCTGGCTGACCTGGCGAGGCTGACGTGTCCGGGTGACGGGGGGTGCGACTACTCGGCCGAGCAGCTGCCGGGGTACCACTTTGCGGTCAAGAGCAGCGCCATACTGACGGAGCCGTGGACTGCGCTCCTGATCGGGGCGTTTAGGAACGCCGCTGTGTATCATCTGGGGATGGTGGAGGATCTGAGGCGGAACGACTGGCAGACGCTGGGGCATGATCCAGACGAGATGAGGGAGGCGGAGGGACGGGTGAGGAACTGCATTGGGGCGCTGTGGCTGCTGGGGAGGAGATCGGAAATGTCTTATGGACTTGCAGAGATGCTGTCTGAGAGATTGGCTTCTTGATCTACAGTGATAGTATCTAGTAAGAGGTTCATGTACCAGTCGAAACAGTGAGACCACCATCAAGAACCAGAGACTGACCAGTCATGTACCTAGCACTCTCGCTACTAAGAAACAAGACCGCATCCGCCACATCAAACGCGCTCCCCATCCTCCCCATGGGAACATTACTATTCGTCAGCCGAGCAAACATCCTCCTCTCCACCTCATCATCGCTGTGCTCCCACCGCTCCACCAACGGCGTGAGCATCAGCCCCGGCACCACACAGTTCAGCCTGACCCCCCTGCTCGCAAACTCGGCCGCCGTCACCCGCGTGAAATGCATCACCGCCGCCTTTGCGCAGTTGTACGCAACCTGCGGCTTCCCCAGGTACCGCAGCCCCGCGACGGACGCATTGTTGACGACCGCGCCGGACCCCTGCTTCTCCATGACGGGCAGCACGAGGCGGCAGCTCAGGTATACGCTCTTGAGGTTGACGTCCATCTGCCTGTCCCAGGCATCCTCGGGGAGCGTGACGGCGTCGCCAAGGATGGGATACCCGACGTTGTTGACGAGGATGTCGATCCGGCCGTGCTTGTCCAGGCAGGCGTTGACTACTCTGGAGACGTCCGTGGCGGAGGTCACGTCGGCGCGCATGATGTCGCAGATGCCGGGGAGACGGGACTGCGTGTTCTCGGCGGCGGACATGTCGAGGTCGCAGCCGAAGATCTTGGCGTGGTTCTGCGAGAGGCGGTAGGCGATTGCGGCGCCGTTGCCCCATTGGGTGGACCCGGGGACGGATGTCTGGCCGATGCCCATGATGAGGGCGATCTTGCCGGAGAGGTCGGGGTAAGAGGGGTGGGTGTCCATGGTGGAATCAACGGATCTGGCTGTGTGATCAAGGACATCTAGCAGACAAAGACATCTAGCAGACAAGGCAGTACTTACTTAAGTACTGCTCCGAGGGTCGGTTCCGCTCGGCAACTTGGAGGACAAGTCGCCTCCGCTCGGTCTGTATGTCCGCAGTGGGGAAGAAAGCAGGATTACATACCTGGTGTTCCTTCGGCGATCAGTTCCTGATGCGTTAGCCTGCCATCTGCAGTACAACGAGCCGACAGTGCTAGAGACGAGCGAATTTACGAATGGCAGACCAAGAGACCGCAGCCGAGGAGGAGAGTGTAAAGTTGGGCCATTTGGCCAAGGGCACACTTGATTAGCAAGGGCAACAGGCCATCTTTAGCTTCACAGAATGGTCGAGCTCCGGTGATCAGACAGCGAGGAATAGCACGGCGGGTCAGATAAAGGTCATTTTGGAAAGAACAAGCAAGTGTGAATCAAGTATTGACTACTATGTTCTAGTTGCCCCAACACACGCACTAACTAACCCACGGCCTCCCATCCGGCCTCACCCTCCCATTCCTGTTCAACCAGCGGTAATAAAAAGTCAGCCCAAAGCACAGCACCGCCGACATGGCCGCAAACCCCGCATTCACCCCGTGCCCGAGGCCGTACAGGGGGCTGTCCCCAGGGCGGTAGATCCACACCCCGATGATCTGGCCCGGCCCTGAAAAGGCAATGTTGAGGGCCACGCCGAGCGACATGGCCGTCGTGTTTGTCGTGTTGTCGCCGATCCATGCATTGACGCTGGGGAGGCCGCCAAATGCTCCGCAGGTGCCGACGATGAGGAGCACATACCGGACGACAAAGTGTTCGCCGGGGAGGGCAGCTAACCAGTTAGACTCCGATTCAACCCTGGACTGGATAACTTACCCAGTATGAGGAACGATACAAAGCACACGCTCAGCATGGACGCCACGACGAGCCCCCGCGTGTTGAACCGGTCCGAGAAGATGGACGCGGCAACGGTCACCACAAAGGCGGCCGCGTACGGGGGAATGGTGAACAGCTGGGCCCTCAGTCCCTCGAATCCCAGACCCTGGACGATGGTAGGGGCGAAGAGCGACAGGGACCCGATGAGGCAGCCGATTCCGAGATAGGACAGGTAGTGGACGTAGAGCCTGAGGTCGAGGAGCGTGGCCTTGGCGTCGACCCATGTGATTCTCTGCTTGCTGCTGATGATTAAAATAGGATATTCACCTAGTTAAAAAAGACGAACCTTGATCCTGCTTGGCCGAGTCTCTTGCCTTGGACGGCCCTTTCTTCCTCAGACAGCCAGGTACATTCTTCCGGGTAATTGGGAAGGAAGAAGAAGACGCCTATGCCGAGGAGAACTGAAAATGTCAGTCTGGGAACTCGATAGGGGAGCAGTTCCTCACCTGACGGTACGCCTTCTAGAATAAACAGCCATCGCCACGCCTGCAGGCCACCAGCACGGTTCATGAACCCGACACCATACGCAATGGAACTGCACACGTATCAGCAAGAGTCAGCATGCTTGGGCAGAAAGGGCTTGCCCGCCAAAGGCTCCCGCCAGAGTGGCACTGCACAGGAACGCAGCGATCCGGAAAGCCCTCTCCTCGGGCTTGTACCAGAAGCTGAGAAAGTACAGCATCCCCGGAAAGACCCCAGCCTCTGCAGCTCCGAGGAAGAAACGCAGCGCGCTGACGGTGGCAAAGTTTTGGGCGCCGCCGATGGCCGTGCAAAAGGCCCCAAATGCAAAGACGAGGAATCCAAGCCACCTGGGTCGTCAGTAGAGATTACATGAGAATAGCAGGGGTAGGATTACCTCTTGGGCGAGAGGATCTTGAGGGCCAGGTTGCTGGGGGCTTCAAAGAGGGAGTAGGCCACGAGGAAGAGCATGAGGGCGATGATGTACTGGTGGGAGGACAGGTCCAAGGTCTGCATGATGTCGTCCCCAGTGTCCGAGTTGAGGATGCGGGCGTTGCCTAATTCATGAGAAATGGTGCTCGGAAGACTGAAGAGGACTCACCAATGTTGGATCGATCGAGGTAGCATAGGAGATAGATGATGGCGGTGAGGGGCAAAAGTCTCAGATCAATCTTTCGGATGAGCCTGTGGACGTGTCAGCAGCGGGAGAGAAGAACTTGTCTGGGCGCACCTCTTTTCAACCAGGAGCTCATCCCCTGATAGAGGATTGGAAGCATCGTGGATGTGATTCTCAACCATCTCAATGTCGATGGACCGCTTAGGAGTAGACATGGTGACTCGGTAATTTGCAGTGTTTGACTACTCTTGAGATGGAGAATGTCGTCCATGAGCACACGCCTTTTTAAGTACAATGTCTAGATGCCGACCCCAGATGAGAATCCGGGGTAGACCTGGGGGTGGAGAACCCCGCGTCGGTTCCCAATGCCAAAGGAGGGGAACAGGACAGGGGAAGTGACACCAGATCTTGTGCTTGTGCCGCTCCGGAGTTGACGATTCCTCCCCGGCGCCAAGGTGATGGATCCTTCCTTGTCTGGTAAAGGCGGGTTGTTGACCCTCAGTCGGATCCGACAGTCCATTGAGGGGCATGAGGGGTTTGCCGCGTCTAAGGATTGACCTGGGCGGGCAGTACGTTGTGGTCTCTCGCGTAAGACCACTTGACAGCAGCCTGGAAATTCACAAGCTTTGGCCACAGTCAAGGCCCGAAGCGATAGGAAACGGGGCGCGAGGGTTAAGAAAGACCTAAGCATGTTGCTCATTACACCCCATAACCTGGGCCAAAAAAGGCAGAAAACCTCGAGCATCCCCCTCGCCATGTGTCCCCAATGAATAGCTACTTCAACCCCTTGCATCGCTCTTCTAACCACGTTGTATCTCCCACTCTTGCTGGTGTCCCATCCCGACCAAAGTGTTGCACGGGATGGCTCAGCTGCAGGCCAGCCAGGATTCTGGTTACGAGTAAATGAGAGCCACGAGGCTTGCATGGCACGAGAAGTTGCGTTCTCAAACAAGGTACTACGGCCCCGGAAGAGAGCATGGGGTACCAATACCACTGGGAGCTCAGCAGCGTGATATGCTCCAAGCCATGGCTGGGGTGACATGTTTCAAAAGTTGCCATGATACTCGAAGCGATAAGTAGGCCGTGATTGTGGCTTCTGGGGCACGGCTTACCCCCTTTACCATTTTCCCCCTGCACAGCTCGTTGCGTATAGTTGTCAGACACCACCACCCCATCCGCCGCTGGCGCGAATCCTTGCTCAGTGGGCTCCGACTGCATCCATCAGTTCATCCTCATCCTTGCCCCGCATACATTCTAGCTCCTTGGCAGGACTCAAGCCGCCGCAACCCAGGGCCTTGGCCACCGTGGTGAAGCGCCAGTAGTGCTGAGACGGGGGGTCATGACGCCTTCCACATAGGGCGAGTCCATGATGAAGCCTTTGACGATGGGGTCATTCAACCCACGCGTACGAGAAGTACGAATCGTTCACAGATCCCGCGCTCTAGCCCCAAAGGATAATCTTGTGTGGATCTCCCCCGAAGGCGGCGAGGTGGAGAGTCGTTGCTGGCAGCTGTGCGGTATTCGTATGGCATTGATCAGACCCTCGAATGGCGCCGCGGGTTCTGTAGGGGCGAACCCAAGGCGTATGGGATCCCAAGGAACTGCCGGACATATGGAGTGGAGGGCTCAATGAACCCAAGAATATGTCCTTGGTCAGTGTTGACCGTGACGGGCGACGATTGGTGTTGAAAGGTTGCATGACACAAACCCGAACAGGGGCAGCAGCCAAATCCAAAGCCCCCAGATGACTGGCATGATGATCAAGACGCTTGGTGTTGGTAATGAAAGATTTGAGAATGGTGTTTGAGTTGGAAGAAGAAGGAGTAGAAATGAGAATTTATACCAGTGTTGTGCAATTATCCCTTTGGGTGATTGGGATTCCATCCAAGCTGCATGGCTCTACTGCCGTATACCTACATGTACACAGTCATTGCCTGTCTTTCCTGGAATTCATACGCGTTCGGTCCGAATCGGGTCGGGCATGACTAAAAGAGAGAAAGGTCATGAATCCATGTATTAGTATATGATGGGTTAAGAACTTACGGAAGACCCAATCACAAGCAGTGAGGGTCGGGCAATGCTCCGATATGAACGAGGATCTGTATTAAAGAGGGCAGCTTGCCTAGAAGTAAAGAGCTTGCCATTGGCTGGCTCGTAGTGTAGATTCCATGATTTTCTAGACAACGTTGGATAAGAATTTACCCACACTCGGGTCGACATTGCACTTACGATTCAACCAATAAGTCAATTAATTGAGACCAGGCTTAACAAGGCAAGGGGCAACCAAGGCTTGAAGCTCTCGCCATCAAGTATAAGACCAAGCATATACCACACACTGAATTGTCACTAGCATCTACTTCTTTACCTCGATACAGCCAGAAAGCTCCGCCAACTAGATTCCTCGGGATGGAGCTCGTTCATCATTCATTCTTGCTACTGGCATTTGGCATCTATAGATGCACCGCTTCCGCCCGGCCAACGGTCCAAGTCCGCAACGGCACCTACGCTGGCATCGCAAACGGCGAATTTGACCAGCACCATTTCCTCGGCATTCCATATGCCATCCCGCCCGTCGGAGATCTTCGCTTCCGCCCCCCTCAGTCACTCAACTCCTCCTGGGACGGTGTCCGTGACGCCACTGCATACTCAGCGTCTTGTCTCTCGCCGAGTGCGGGCCTTCTACCACCAGGGAGTCCCACATCGGAGGACTGCCTGACTCTCAATGTTGTACGGCCTGCTACGGCGCTCGAGAATGCCTCCTCCCTGCCTGTGGCTGTCTGGATACATGGCGGTGGCCTGGTTGACGGCAGCTCTGCCGAGCCGGATTACAATCTCACCTTCATTGTCAAGCAGTCTGTGGAGATGGGAACCCCAATCATCGCGGCCAGTCTCAACTATCGCCTGAACGGATGGGGTTTCCTCTATGGAAATGCCTTGGCTGCCGAAGGCTCCTCGCATCTCGGCTACCGTGATCAGCGCCTTGCGCTCCACTGGCTGCATGAGAACATTGCGGCATTCGGTGGCGACCCCGCCAAGGTGACGATTTTTGGAGAGAGCGCAGGGTCCTGGAGTGTTGGTGCACAGCTGTTGGCCCACGGAGGCCGGGATGATGGCCTTTTCCGTGCTGCCGTGATGCAGAGCGGTGCCCCCATCTGGCCAGAGCCAAATGGCCCCATCTCGGCCCAAGACTGGGAACCCTTGTACCAGGAGGTCGCTCGGTCGACGAACTGCGGCAATGCCCCGGACTCGCTTGCATGCATCAGGAAGGCTCCTGCCGACGAGCTCACCAAAGCCTTCGGGAGGGGCTTGCAAGGCTTCAGCCTTGACTGGGGCCACGTCGTTGACGGCGACTTTTTTCAAATGACGACTCAGTTGCAGATCGACCAGGGAGAGTTTCCTCGCATCCCTATTCTGATTGGCATCAACACAGACGAGGGGACGTCCTTTGCCACCCAAGGGGTCAACACAACGGACCAGTTCCTCCGTCTTGTACGGGCCACGGGTGTCAGCGGCAGCCAGCTCCGGGAGCTCGCCGAGCTCTACCCCGATGATCCGGCAGTCGGCACACCGCTGACTCTTGATGGACGGCCCATCGGGGACCTGGTTCATCTCGGCGCCCAGTACAAGCGGGTGGCTGCATTCATGGGGGATCTGATCATCCACGGGCCGCGACGATTCTTGACCGACGCATTGGCGAGGCACAATGTCACGACGTACAGTTACCGTTTCAACGTGACGACAGACGGTCCGGAAATGGGCGCCACGCATTTTGCTGAAGTGCCATTCGTCTTTAACAGCGCGGGACGATCAGAGGGTGGTGATGTCTCCGCCGTGTTTAAACAATTGGAAAGCTTGATGAGCAGAATGTGGGTTAGTTTCTTCGCGGAATTGACCCCAAACTGCAACCAAGGTACGTAAATAAACAAACAGTAGTACTGGCCGTGGAGTTTATTGATTCTTTTTTCCCTAGTAAATTCCCTAGGCTGGCCAAAGTTCCAAAAACCAAGTCGTAAGAACTTTGTCTTTGATGTTCACCATCAGGAGCTGGGCCACATTTTACAGGAGACGTATGGTGCTCGCGAGAATGCGATAAACAAGTTGATTCAAATCATGTATCCTATTAGTCTACCTAGGGATAAAGCTGGGGCAGAGTTACTATAAGGATTTTAGTTATCCTGGATTAATTACCAAGGTCCTAATAAGAGCGATCAAAGCGGCCCAGCAAGTATCTCAGCAGAAACACAGTAAAAGTAGAAGCAGAAACAAAAAGCTCGCCTATAAATACCAGATAGCTCAGACAATAGCCTAAAAGTTGGTGACCAGGGCTTGATGCAGTTCCGCTATATTAGTTCCCTCGACACTCGATCACTCGCTATATCGTCGCTCACTCCAACCTACATTCCCTCGCCGAACTGGGACATGCCCGCCGACAGCGACATTATGGTTCTCGGACGCCTGATCAAAGATCCCAAGAACCCAGAGAGCCAGGTTCCAAAGAGCAGCGCTGATCCTGTTCCGCCGCATAATATTAAAGACCGGTAGCATTCGCAATGTGGTGGTTTGGCCAACTCTTATTGTTCCTTGAAGGACTTCTGTTGCCGAGGCTATATTAAGCTAGCTGTCCGCAGTCCTTTTATTCTTATAAATAGCTAGTTCAGGAAGTAATATAATACGTAGTATAACTATCCAGAACGATCACAACTTGGCGGTTAGCCCTAGAGATCAGGATTAGTCATCGTGTTAAAGCATCTTAAAACACGACCTGCTGACGAGCTGAAACACTCAACCTCCTTCCCTAGTACTCCACGATGAGTGATTTCCCATACCAGGCTTTTACCGCGTCAGAGGACGAGATCCGCATCCTCGACCTGCTGCCCGGACCCGGTCCCATCTCCTGCCGTCTGAGAAACGTCAGATTATCCGACAAGCCCCAATATGAGGCCCTCTCGTACTGCTGGGGAAAGTCCCCCAAGACACGAACAATCCACGTCAACGACCACCCCATAACCATCGGGATAAACCTCCACCAGGCTCTGCAGCACCTACGCGGGACCGCCGAGCCCCGATCGCTGTGGACCGACGCCATCTGCATCAACCAGAGGGACAATGACGAGAAGAGCATCCAGGTGCCCCTGATGCGCCAGATCTACGAGCAGTGCTCGAGGACCGTCATCTGGCTCGGCATGCCAAACGTGCTGACCAGACGGGCATTCCACGTCCTGCAGGTCCTCCTGGAATTCTCGCACGGGTACCCCCTCGGGAACCCCAAGGTCGAAGCAGACACGTGGCGCCACGCGGAGCGCAACCTCGGGCTGACGAGCGGTCGGACGGCCAAGGACGACAGGAACCTCGACACCAACTGGTTCTGGGATCGGATATTTGACGCCCTGGCGTTCTGGTACCTCTGGAGGAGGGAGTGGTTCTCGCGGGTCTGGATCCTGCAGGAGGCGACGGTGTGTCCGGACGCGATTGTCAAGTGCGGCGGGGACGAGATCAGCTGGACGCACTTCATCGAGTACTACAACTGGAACACGGACTTTCTCCCCCTGGAGACACTGGGGCCCATCAACTCGCGCATGTCCTGGAAGAGGGATGTCCCGATGGATCTCTTTGACGCGTTTGCATCCAACGAGGGGTCCTTGGCTACGAATCCACGGGACAAGATCTATGGTGTTCTCGCGTTTGTCCGGTACAAAGAGGGCATCAGCATCAAAGTCGACTACTCAAAGGATCCTTCAGACATCTTTATAGATTTCACAACGGCCATCCTCAAAGGGAGACAAGATCTAGACGTCCTGGTCAGGAGCTGCGGTGATGCACCATCCTCCAAAGACAGACTCCCGTCATGGTCGCTCAGCTGGGAGAACAACAGAAACCAGCAACTATACGACTTTTCCTTCACGGGACAAGGCCACGGG
Organism: Fusarium albidum; assembly: GCA_013618265.1. NCBI lineage: Eukaryota > Fungi > Ascomycota > Sordariomycetes > Hypocreales > Nectriaceae > Fusarium > Fusarium albidum. The sequence goes on from JABFEP010001806.1 coordinate 13,906, forward strand.
CTCAACCCCCCGGGAATGTCGGGATACAACGCCCCCGGCAAGGTCGAAGCCACGCTAGACTCCAAGCCCGACGTGGCATTCAGCCCCGACGGCAGGGTCCTGGGCCTCCTCGGCTTCGACCTCGACGAGGTTGACCAGGTGGGGCACGGCATGCCGGAGAACGACGAGGTTGCCCCCATGCAGGTATTCCGGGCGTACCTCTCCTGGCGAGGAATCTGCGACCTCGGCTCGGCCTCCCCCTACGAGCCGACCGGACAGTCTAGACGGGTTGTCTTCTGGAGGATGATGAAGTGGATCACCCTCGGGGACGGACGCACAGACGAGGCCAGGCAGACTGCCGAGTTCGACGCATTCGACAGGACCGTCGTCAGACTCACGAGCTTGGTGCCGCGGTTCCTGGGCGGGGTTCAGATAGGGATAGCACTCCTTGCCGTGTGGGACATGTACCTGACTGCTGCGTCCACGGCTGGCATCTACACCACGGATCCCTCGTGGATATTCGACACGGGCACCGGATGGGGCAGGGCAATGTTCAGGACCAGGAAGGGGTTCGTCGGTCTGGGGCCGTGCTCCCTGAGGCCTGGGGATAGGGTCTTTCTGGTCAGCGGGTCAAAGGCGCCGCTGGCGTTCAGGCGGTATGGCGAGCGGTGGAGGTTAGTGGGCGAGGTGTATGTTCACGGCATCATGGCAGGGGAGGCGTTTGACAGTGGCAAGTGCGAGAGGATGTGGGTGGAATAGGCCAGTGGTCCTAGATTCAAGTAGAGTCTTCTCTCTAAAACCTCAGCGCCTGCTCCCCCCTCTTCAACCGCCAGTAATTAGTCCCCTCTAGCAACTCGGTGCACCCCCCGACGAGCCACCCCCATTTCCTCAGGAACGGCACCGTCGCCTCCCACCCGCGGGGATCCCACGGGTCACCCCACACAATCAGGGACACGCTCTCCCTGTTTCTGGCAGCATCGAAATCCGCCATGTCGACGCACAGCTCGTCGTCCTCCATGACCTCTGCCGTGTAGCAGAGGTGGATGATTCTGTCCCGCAGCTGCGGCCAGGGGAACAGGTCCAGCCACGGGTGATGCGGCGTCGACAGCTGCGACGGGGTGGGGGCGAGGCTGTGAGGATAGACCACTGGATCTAAAGTGTCCGTGCCAAACGGGGAGACGGAGTCGCAGAAGAGCCAGAGGGTGGATTGGCCGAGTGCTTCCGAGTTGCGGTGCAGCGCGTGGAAGATGTTGACCTGCACGATGCTCAGGAGCCTCTCGGGGTGTCTCTGCCGCGCGAGGTACTCGGCCTGCGCCTGGTGCGTCATCTGGAGGATCTTGTGAAGCTTCTCAGCTACTTGTCTGCCGGCTGCCGCCGAGTTGGAGGGTACATGCTGGTCTTGTCTGGACACTGTCGCCGCAGTCTGTTCTAGCCGCTTTCGCGTTCCTGAGACAGAAGTGGTCAGAACTTGATGTCATCCTTTGGTATTGACGTACTGCGTGCTCGTTGATTGAGACGGTTCTGCAACTTTCTTCTTTCGGCTGTGCTCGTCACTCCGGCCCAGTCCTCTTCCGAGTTCTGCACCTGCGACTGGTGAGGCATCTGCTCTAGAACGAGGGATGGATAGTGGTCCGGGGTGCAGTCTTTGTCCATGGCGAAGTTGACTGAGTGCTTTGGGAGTTTAGATGCCCAGACTTGCAGACAGCCGCCTTTTAATGCACCCTGCTGACACGCCTAGACCTTGTACGTGCGGGTATGCAACCTGCTGACAGCACTAGGCCCGATATATCCATGCGCTGGTCCACCGTGATGCCCGAGTGCACGACATCTATTGGTCAGATAAGATCTCTGAACATGGTAAAGTATGTTGTAATTCATGTTAACTATACTGTCGATGCTCTCTAATATCATATCGTATATCCGATCTCTACCCGTCGGATGGATTTCCTACTAAAACTATTATGACCCGGCTGTACATTGAACGGCTGAGAGTCGAAACTATGAGGTCCTGTCATATGGAACATTAGTCCTTTGTCTAATGAACAATACCTGTTCGGTTATCTAGTGTGATGAGTTTCTTTAACTTGTCAGTGTTTATATAAACTTGAAAGCAGAGGGCAGAACAGGACATTGAACACCAACACAGTCGTCTATTAACCTCACTCCCATGGCCTATAAATACAACCGCAGTATCAGGATCTTCACCATCATCACCACCATCA
>JABFEP010001821.1:0-11716 GCA_013618265.1 Fusarium albidum
CTTTTATACTCACTCGAAACCCAGGTACCTTCAGTTCCCACCGGTGGCATACCTGATGAAGCTGTACATTGCCATGGCCATGGCAGATCTGGCCTCGAAGATCTCCCGCGAGACCACCTCTCGGAGACGCAGCCAGCGAACTGCAGCCAACCGGGTGTCCATGACTCAGAAGCCGTGGATGGGCCGAGGTGCAATGGAGGGCCACCGTGCCGTGGGCAAGTTCGCAGGTGACGGTGGCATATATTCTGGGGCTGGGCGGATCCAGGTCACGGTTGAGACGCGGGTCACGCGGGATCCGATCGATGAGGATGATGGTGGGAGCCCGAGTGGTTCGACGGAGGAGCTGCGGAACGGGGAGTTTGTACATGTTTAGGAATACATTTGAATGAGATATGAAATGTAGTGTTTTGAAGCTCGATTTCAGATATGTCGAAACATCTGAAAGTGACAACCTTGCAAGCCACATACCTGGCACTTGGAACTTGCAACTCGAAGCAACGTCCCCGGCATTTCAACGGTGGCAGATGTCAAGCCACACCGCGTGGCGATGGTATCATAGGTAAGATACCTAGGTTATCCAAGTCTATCTATCATGAAGAACATATTTGTCATATCCTAGACTTTGAGCTTGAGCCTTGAAGACGTCGTCCAACTGATTGAAAGGGCAGAAATGAATGGGTCTCGTCGATTACCAGCTCATGGGCCTGAGGCTCAACTAACGGTTCAAGACAGGATTCCATCTCGCATGCAGAGTCTGGCTTTCCAAGTGCTGGTTCAGATCATGGCTCCCGTCACAACCGGCAGCTCAGTCCCCCTGAAGCTGCTACCGAGCATGTTTAGATGGTCAAGCTGGATCGATAATGGGAATGTTCCGACGCGTCTCTCATGCCAAAAGGACGCGCCGTGATACGCGTGAGGAGGCCATCGCCATGAGTCACTGGGCCCGCATGCAAGCACTGCTGCATGCTATTTCCGTATTCCTGCAGGTACAATTTCTGCCAGTCATCGAGGAGGTCGATTTCACTGTCTTCCTAAATTCCTATTGGTTCCATTTACTGCGTGGAGTGCCATCCTCGGCTGCACAACCGAATCCTGTTGTTGAAGTTCCTGCAGGTACAATTTCTGACACTCATCGACGAGGTCGAATTTCAGCTTCCGCTGTCTTCCTAAATTCCCATTAGATCCATTTACTGCCCTCCTCGGCTGTATAACCGAATGCTGTTCCTGATTTACTGAAATTCCAGCTGGTAGAATTTCCACGACCCACCGAACTGGCTGATTTGCGAGCTGCCGTTGTGATGCCAGATTCCTATAAGACAAGGCCTTCCCTCGTTTATCCCATCTCTCCTTTTCTCATCCTCTCTCATACTTATCACAGTTCTCTACAACTGTTCTCAGACTCAACCACAGTTCTCTCTACAACTGTCTCAGAGCCTCTACCACACACACATCTCTCTCTCTCTCTCACACATCTCTCTCACACACACACACATCTCTCTCTCTCACACACACATCTCTCTCTCTCTCACACACATCTCTCTCTCACACACACACATCTCTCTCTCACACACACATCTCTCTCTCTCTCACACACAAACACCAACTCTTCCACCAATCTACAAGATGGGTGCCAGCCAGTCCAAGGTGGCTGCCAAGCAGACCAAGAGTCACAAATTCGGCAACTTCTTCCGCTCGCTCATCGGCCTGCCAGCCAAGAAGCCCAAGCTGGCCCCCAGGCCCCGGCGCAAGGCCGAGCCCTACCCCAACGACATCCCCTACCATGACAAGGCCGCCGCCCGGGAGAACGTCAAGTACATCAAGAGGGGGCCCCGGTCGTGGGAGACGCCCGACACGCACACCAGGGCCAGGGAGCCCCGCGGCATCCCCGTGCCGGTCCGGAGCGACACACAGCTGCACAAGCTCATCGTCGGCCAGCACGAGCGCCGGCTGGCTCGTCCTACGGAGCACTTTGAGAGGGCTCCGGGACGGGCACAGTCGTATACCGACTATTTCTAAGCCATGGTGTGTGTATTCATGGACCATGTGGACAACCCGTGGCTAAATACTTAGATACCCCTCAGATACACGTCAGATCCATTATACACAACGTGTTGAAGAGACGGAGGAGAGATTTCGGTGGAGAGTGCCCGTGACGGGCGGGTTGGGGGTTATTATCGTGTGTTTTGTTAATCCTTTCAATAATTAATTAACTACTACTACTCTCTCCGAGTTTATATTCCTGACTGAGTGACTGACTGCCTGCCCTCAATCCTGAATGCGTGGGTGAAACTTCCTGGGCCTGTCATACTTGAACACTGTCGTTTGAGTCTTATGCTAATGACCATGCCGAGGGTCTTTCTTAGTCCAGCACCCACAGACTCCAGCCCATCCCCTTCACCAGCTCGGATGTTTAAACCACGTATCTTGATCATCCACCTGCAGCGTACATATCCAGACCTTTCTGATTCATGACCAAGAGACTGGCAAACAACACTTCGTATATAGCTTGGGAATAGACCTGGGAGTTAACAGCTGAACTAGAATACATAAAGGTGGCACTGTCGCTCTTCAAGTGTCCTTCCAGGTTGAGTTGATGGCTGCTGAAATCACCCAAGGCGTAGAGAGACGTGGCTTTTGACAAAATCCCCCCTTTCGGCCTCTAGCTCCGTCAATGAGAGGTCTTGTTGTATTTTGGCATTTCTATAACATTTAACATCATGAAGGCCATGTACAGCATTGGCCTTTCGGAGCAGCATTTTTAGGTGTTAATACAAGGGTATCATGACGAGATAATAACGGCATCTTCTCTGGGTGGTAAGGCTTGAGCATCTAGAACATACTAACTGAAGTCGAACCCAGCAGCCTACACCCTCCACCACAAACAAACAAGAAGGTGCAAAAATCCTTTCCGACCAACGGCAGGCTGCTTCCACAATAGCAAAGAACACGGTTTGTGTCCTTCTCACGCCATCTTCTCGACCAGCTTAATCCCCTCGGCCTCAACCCTGGCCCGGATCGGGTCGCAGATCTCTCTGGAATAGGGCGCCAACACCCCAGGCCTACCCAGGGCCGGGTGACCGTCCAGCAGCAGCTGTGTGGCAATGCCGCAGGTGACCCCGACCGACCTGGCCATGGCCGAGTACCCGTCGGGGTCCCCAAAGAGTTCCAGGGTGGACGTCATGGTGTTCTTCACCGCCATCTGTCAGTCAACCTGCTATCGTCCAAGGACAAAGGGGCTCGCACTGACCTTTGTGCCGTCCTTCCACTCGACGACAAACTTGTGCTGCAACATGACCAGATCTCGCTCCCCGGGCTGGAAGCTGCAGAGCTTGTCCAGCTGGGCAGACAGCGTATCGAGAAGACTGCCGTGGGTGGCAGGCACGTCGTCAGAGAACAGACCCATTCACTCGAGGCCAGATAGGATACTGTCGCGCTCCGCCGCAGAAGAAAAGGTGCAGAGCTCGTCAACCCTGGTAGTCAGGTCGGCCTCTGCGGTCGAGGTAGCCCCGGTGGCTTTCTGCTGGATCTGAGCCCATGTCATCCCGTCCTTGAGCCAAGCCATCTTGTCCGTGTTGAGCCATCCGAGGTCGATAAGCGCCCTGACCAGGGATGGGTTGCCCTCGTATCGGAGGGAGCCCCGGATGACGGTATGGGCCTCGGGGATGCCGTAGGCGTCGCGGAACGGCACCGAGTCTCGGTTCGGGTAGGCGAGGAATGAGTATCCGTCTAGGACGTGGTGCGGGACTGCTTTGCCCATGAGGTCTCGGTTGGATATGTTGATGACCTTGCCGTCCTGGAGGAAGGTAGCCGAGTTCTGCTGTGAGAGCAGGGCCCCACGGGGCGACCAGGAGAACTGCAGGACACGAATCAGGTTAGAGTCTCACAAGAGGGAGGACTGAAATACCTTGAAGCAGAGGGGGTTGTTGGATGCTTCGGGGGCTGGGAGACCACCACAGTAAGAGTAGAACTCCAAGACCTGAGACGATGAGTACAATAAGATGAACATGATATACTCAAGAACACACCTTGCCTCCCTTGTCGTGCACTTCTCCAATGGTCTTGATCGCGTACAGATGGTCCACGCCAGGGTCCACGCCAGGGTCCACGCCAACCTCGTTCAGGACAGTGATGCCAGCTTTCTTGGCCTCGCCATCGAGGTCCCGGATGGCAGGCGAAACATAGCTCGTGGTCACGACGTTGGTACTTCCCTTGATGGCCGAGCGGATCACGTCGGCATGGTAGATGAAGGGCACAAGAGAGATGACGAGGTCGTGGTCTGCGATGCGGCGGTCGAGATCGGGGGATGTGACGTCGAGGGCGATGGCCCTGGCGCGAGGGCGTCCGGCGGCGACTTTTCAGCGGTGGACAGCGTACGACAGGCTGAGATGGTCAGCAAGTCAACAGTCCCAGGCAGGAACTCTGGGGGCAACGAACCGATGGTGAGGGTGTTGTTCTGGCTTCGGAGCAGGTAGTCGACGCATGGCTTTGCGACCATGCCGCTGCCAAGGATGAGCATCTTGTTGTCGGCCATCTTGAGTCGTGATGGTGGAATGCCGGGCGAGTGAAAGATGTCTTGGATTGGAAGCGGAAAAGGGGGATCTCTGATGGCTGGACGGAGGTGACTCACTCAACAATTACAACCGACGGTGTGCTTTGCAGAACCGTGTTTGGGTTGAACAGCCTATTTCGGCCACGTGCATCTGTTTCAGGGCCTGATAAAGCACAGCATGGCTTCATGGCCTGAACCTACGGCGAGGTGGAACTCTACCTGGAATCTTGCAAGATCTGTAAGTTCACCCCACCGTAGTGATCTATGGATCTGACCAACATGACGCCGTAGTTCAAGACGATGGTTCCTATAAGTGGCTAGTCTACCAAGTCATCAAAGAAAGAGCCCCGAGCGCAGCGAGAAGCCCTCCGCAGGAGGCCCCCGGCAGGGTCCCCGAAGGGATAACTAACATCAAGGGCTTGTACTCGATAACCAACAAGATAAATAAACATTATAGATTACTGATTTACTTCTTGGGCAATACTTTAAAGGTTGGCGTCTTGAAGACATCCCAGTCGTCAGACAAGTGCGGGTTCCCGAAGGGGAACAGGGCAGCGAACCTCATCTCGTACGTGCCGGGAACGATGTGGGAGCCGTTTGCGAAGCTGCCGAGCCACCAGAGGGCGGTGCCGAACTTCCCCGTGAGGTCCCGCGGCAGGTTATTCAGGGGCAGGGAGATGAGGTCGTCGGGGTCGTCGCCGGCCGTGGAGTTGAAGGTGCCCGAGGCGGTGGCGCCGGCCCAGCTGGTGGCGCTCCCGAGGTAGCCGGCCTTTCCGACGACGGGGGGGTACTCCCAGCGGGACTCGTGCCAGCCGGCCTCGAAGATGTCCCAGCGGAGCTCTGTGGTGGCGAAGAGGAGGCGGCTGTAGACGGAGGGGAAGTCGTCGAGGTCCGTGTCGAAGGTGAAGTTTGCCTTTTCGGCGATGGGGATGTCTCCGATGGTGGACGTCATGGTCGGGAACCCGATCGAGTACTGGAACATGAGTCCCACGTCGCGGTGGAGATCCGCCGCAAGTCCCAGGTAGGGGATCGAGAGGACCTCGTCGTTGCTCCCAGACACGCTGATGACTCCGCTGTAGATGGGGAGGTCCTTTCCGTTCAGGTTAGGGGGTGACTTGAACGAGACCTTTGCCGTCCTGGTCTCGCCGGGTTGAACAACGAATCCGTCTCCCGGGAGAGCGACTTCCGCCACAATGTCACGCGGGTTGCCGAGGATGACCGTGTCCCATGCAATCATGGGGGTGCCCCAGTCGTCGGGGTTATTGTTCATGGCCAGGGCCCCTCCCGAGGCGAGAGCCGAGAATCTATAGGTGACGGGCTCTTGGCCGTTGTTGGTGACCTCGACCTCGTGGTCGGCGCGGAAGTGGCGCGTGTCGTTGAGCGCAAACTTTGCAAACGACAAGCCCGTGTCGTAGCTGAGCACCTTCCAGGCGTCGACCAAGCCAGTCCCGACCTGAGCCACAGACGCCCTAAAGTCGTTCCTGCTCTCGTCCCAGTCGGGGAGCCTGCCCGACGACATGATCCTCATGGCCAGCGTCTTTGCAAAGCCGCGCCCGTGCCTGCCCCGTCCGCCGAACCGGCCAATGTACAGGGCCGCGATGCCGGCGACGTACGGACACGCCATGGATGTGCCGCTGAGGACGGCGTACCCGTCGTCCCTGTACGTGGAAAAGATCTGCCCTCCCGGTCCCGCGACGTCGGGCTTGATGTAGAGCTGGTTCGTGGGGCCTATGCTCGTGAAGATGCTCGGTGCTCCGCCGTTGACGTCGTTCGGCGCTGCCACGATGTGCTTGCCCGGGTCGCTTGTGAAGTCGGCGGTGACGGTTCCGCCGTCTCTGAGGATGCGCATCATGGCCGCGCCGGCTTCCGCCGTGATCAGGGAGACGTTGTTGCCGAGGAAGTTGGTAGAGGGGACAGTCAGGGCCATGTCGTCGTTGTTGTACACCATTACGTGGCTGGCTCCAAACTCGTACAGGTTGCTCTGCTTTGTGGAAAAGTCGCAGCCGCCGCGGCGCACGAGCACCACGCTGTTGTCAAAGTTGGGTGTCGTCGTCTGCGGGAGTGGCTGGCACGCCTCAGCTGTGACATTAGCATCTAAACTCAGGGGCACGATCGGCCAGCCGTCCACCTCGGAAGGGTACCAGTTCGTGGGGGCTCTGTATCCCAGCCAGGTGGTGTTTGTCTGTTGTCCGTCGAGGCTGAACGCCGCCTTGAAGCTGGGCAGCGCGATCGTGTCGGCTTCGATCGAGGCGATGGACAGCACGAATTCTCCGGACGAGCCGCTGCTTGCTGCGAAGGCTCCGCCGCTGCCGTCGTTGCCCGCAGAGATGGTGACGACGATTCCGCTCTCGACCAGTCGCGAGGCTACGAGGGCCCACGCGCCGTCGACCCAGCCGTTGACACCGCCGATGGACGCAGTGATGATGTCGACCTGGTCAAGGACTTGTCAGTGTTGCCTTGAAGAATCTGCTGAGACACGCACCCCTTGGTCGTATGCCATCAGGAAGGCGTCGATGAGCGTGTCCTCGTCGGTAGCGTCGATCGTGGTAAACACCTTGTACACGTACAGCGTCGCCTCGGGTGCCACTCCAGTGAATCTACAGCCGTGTAAGTATTCGAGGGTAGTGCCCCTGAAGATACAAGCAGTGAATCAAAACTGACAAGTCGCTCTTGCCCGCGATTATACCAGATACGTGAGTTCCGTGGCCGGCCTGGTCCATCGGGTCCTCGTCAGGCTGCTTGCCACCAGAGTCGGGCCAGGCTATCCACGTCAGTCCACCGCGTCAGTCGAGTCGATATAGCGATTCTTACTCCCATCTCCCACAAGATCATATCCGCCAGCAATCTTAAAGCCCGGTCCGATTCCTCCCCCGAGCTGAGTCGAGTCAGTGAACCTGATCCCTCCTCGTCAGTAGACCTACCGCAGGATGCGTATACCAGACGCCCGAGTCCACGACCCCAATCTTGACTCCCTCTCCCAGGATCCCAGCCTCGTGGAGCCTATCCACGCCCGTCATGTGATGGATGGAGTAGTTTCCCGACGACGTGGCCCTTTCGCTGTACGACTGTGCGAGCTGGCTAGGCGCCAGCCGGATCGTCCTCGACTGCCATGCCTGGGCGATGAAACTTTCCGCCCTGAGAGCGTCGAGGTTCTCTTCTACCTGCACCGACGCGCCGACAAAGATGTCGCTGTTGAAGACGCGTATGATCTTGCCCCCGGATAAAGCCGTGATCTTCTCGGCACCCTGCTCCGGATCGGTTCCCTACGAGATATAAGTCTAGGTTCTCTACTTGAGGGCAGGTTTTCACTTTCCTCCACAAACTCGACGATGAAGCGCTTGGTGGTGGCTTCTGTCGAGTTTGCCTCGGGGTCGGTAGGGTCGTCGACTGAGCGACCCAGCAGCGGACCCCTGACGGCAGCGGCTGTGGAAGCGCAGAGGGCAACGACGAGGCTCGACCAGAACTGCATTGCGCTGGGAAACGGGTTGCTGGGTGGCCATTGCCGTCTAGTTCTGTATTGATATAGATTCCTACGGTTGCATTGTTTCAATCTCGGTTCGTCAATGGGGTAGTAGATAGCTGCGGAAAATAGGGGCAGCGTTGCATCCAAGGGAACCATCGTTTTGGATAGACCGACGGAACTGGAAAATGGGCCGAGGATCCATGTGACCTGCCGGATTGGAATACGAGCTGGCGACCAAAAATAGAGTCAATCTACTCTGCTGTCGTATGTGACTAGTGCTATCTCAACATGATAGTTCTTGGCGCCGGAGGGGGACATCTATCAAGTCATATTAACCAATGACGTCTCTTCGAGGAGCAGCACGGTTGAGATGCCCATAGAAACTTGCTCTTGTTCCTATTGATAGCTCCATACAGTTCTTAAGGATCACGTCCATGTTGTGGTTTGGGTCGCTGATGCTACAGATCTCGGGGTCAAAGATGCTCACCCACTGTCACGCTGTCCAGCAGACCAATCTGCGGATGCACACTGAGTGTGTCTGATCATCGAGGTGCCTGCTACAGAGATCTCGGCGGACCTGGTCAGAAGCGTCCGAGTAGGCAAAGGTAGTCATGTACTTTGTGTTGGCATTGGGTTATAATGCTGAATTGGGGATAAAACAACCGTGTTCTTTGCTACTGTTGATGCAGGCTAGATTTTTCGCACACTCTTATTCGGTAGTCATGTGCGATAGAGAAGAGCAAGAAAATGACTGCCTGTATCGACGAGGCCGTGGCAAACAGGCGGAGCTGGGATCTTTGTAACCAAGGACATCGCATACGAAAACGCCGAGGCTATAGAGAAATACTGTGAGGAGGTATCCCCGGGATAGCACATCTCGGTCACAGCACGAGGATTATGGTGGCAACGTGCTGGCCAGCAAGGTCAGAAATTAAACGACAGACGTGGTGTTGGCTTTATACGAGCCGTCAGATACAATAGCCAGCTGGTCGGCCTCGTCGAGAAAGTGCGTGGTGAGAAGCCTTGCATCGATACCCTAAGCTGAGTCGCTGTAGATCGTCTCGCTGTGCTATATCCATGTGTTCGTCTGCCGTCGATTCGTCCCAGAGAACGGTCTTTGCGGACAATGGCCAAACTTGCTCTAGATTCTTCGTGGCTCAGCGATATCTGCCCTGCAGTCCTAGAAGCACTCCCGCCATGGCGTCGACCGCAGCCGTTTGAACCCAGGACTATGATTTCCCCACGAAACAATCAAGTCCGAGATTCTCAACAGCGTGAACTGCAGTAGGATCTTGTTGAAACGGGATGCCATTCACGGATCAAGACCCGGCGGATACATCTTGGTGACGAACTGCGATAGGAGAGCGAGGCAACTCTGTCCTGCGACTGCTCGACGTTATCCCAAAGACCGTCACCAGCTATGTCTGAGCATTGCCCGGAACCTGAGCCAGCACGGCCAGCACCAGGCTGAGCGTGAGGGATGTGATGCCGGCCTTTCGGAGCAGCTGCTGATATGCAACGTATGACCTCCCGAGCCGCTGCAGGCCGGCGGAATTCCCTCTCGGTTTCAACCACATGGACCTCTACCTTGGGTTCTCCTACTCCACAGTCGTGGACTTGCGATTATCAAGGCGCCGACTAATTCAAGCTTGGGCGCGCTCATACTCTATGCAATAATAATGGCATTCCCTTTAGACACAAAAGACGCGCGTCCGATGTCCCGGATTGGCTACTCCAGCACTGACAGGCCTGTCATTGTGCATCCGACCCCTGTTGAGACGACAGACTTTACCCTCTCGGCGACTTTAGGGGGGGCCGGCTTTTGTAATGGAATTCTAAACCGGGGGCTGTGCTGTCCGAGAGTGGAGACCCTGCATAGCTGAGCCATGGATTATACGAAGAGATGATACAAAGACTGAACGAGAACTTTTGCCCCTTCCCGCTCGAGTGACGTTGCGACGGTGGGTTGGCTCTGACGGAACGGAACAGTCAGAGTTGTTCGCGCGTCAAGTGTCAACTCTATTTCGACCACCTTGAATCCGAAACGGTTCATAAATGGAGGAAAAAAACAGGCCTATAGGGTAGGCCAAGTTACTGGACCACGCACAGGCAACCCATTGGATGAAATACGCCGCGAGAATCCGTTTCCGCCAACTGCAGTATCTTGACAACCAGAGGATGTGCATCCCGGACTCATCAGTTGAAGCATCCTGGCCCCGGGCCAAAGATGATCCGCCAACATCTTGACCGACCTCATATTTCTCATAATTCACGGTGCTTGCTCAAACAATCAACACACCAACCCGAAGCCATGGACAAGCACAAGAGGTTCCTCCAGGGCGTCGCCACGGCCAACTCGAGCCTGACTCGTGAGATTGACCAACTGGCAGAACACGAACAGCCGAGCGCCGCCGTGAAAAACCTCCTGTCGAGGCTGTACGAAAGTCTTGTGAGCCTCAGCGAGAACCCACGACACCCCCGCACCCCCAACGAGGCCATCTGTGAGGCGTACGCCAGCTTTCTCGAGCCCGTCCACGCGCTCTCGAGACTGCCCAACGGGCACTTTCTGTCCGCTCGGATGATCCTCTACCTGGTCAGCGCTGTGGTCGGCGGGGATTCTCTTAACCTGAGATTCCCCAAGAGCAGCGCCAAGCGCAGTATCAACCTCCTCCGAGGGTTCTTCCTCAGGCTGGACGACACCCTCCTGGGGCATCTGAGGGTGATGTGGTCTGCGAGCGATAAGCTAGAAGAGTTTAACTGGGTGTTTACCGATTACCCCGTCCAGCGGGACTTGCCAGAGGACTCGGACAGTGACCCTCCCAGGTATGGGGAACTCGCTCAGGTCCTCTCGACGAGGGAGCTCGTGCACGCAGGTGGGATCCGAGGCAAGCTGTACTACTATGCAGAGCACGGGGAGGAGCCAGACTGGAAGCTGTACGGGGGAGACATCCGAGAGGTCGGGAGGGTGTCGTCCAGCCTGANNATCCGAGAGGTCGGGAGGGTGGAGGCCAGGCACGTCGTCTGGAAGTCGGACCTCGGCCAGGTCGACGACGGGAAGCTGCAGTGGAAGTCCGAGGGGTCGGACGGCCCGATCCGCGAGTCCATATGCGTGACGATCCAAGGCGGCGATGCAGAGGAGGAGAACTGGCTCGACATTCTCGGACGATCACGGCAGTTTGTCACCGACGCACGGGAGATTGCACGGCCAAACGTGGCCAAGGAGAAGCAGCGTCTGGCGAAGCAGGCCATGACCAAGGCCGGGCTGCCCGTCGAGGTAAGCCTGATGGCCCTAGAGCACTTTCAAGAGCCGCGGCCGCCGCACCCGTACCTCTCAAGGATCAAGGATCTCTCTAGGGAGTACGTCCCCTTCCCCGAGACGCAGGGACACTGCACCAGCTGCGAGGACCAGACCATCGAGCAACACACGTGCCCCACGACGAGCATCTGGGTCTGGAACCTCGCCCTACGAGCCTTCCACGTCTTTCACAAGGACCACGAGGCCGCCAACTGGAAGCTGTGCAGACACAGCAGCCGGTGCACCGGACACCACACCGATCAGGACTGGCAGGTATCCGACCTGAAGGACCACGTTGACGGTCTCCTCACGGGCCAGGCCGACACGACCACGGACTGCGCGTACTTCCGGCCGTTTGAGACGGTCGTCTGCGACAGCAAGGAGGTCGAGGAGGAGCGGCGGCAAAGGT
>JABFEP010001822.1:0-16298 GCA_013618265.1 Fusarium albidum
AGCAAATATAACAAGGTGGCTCCAACAGGTCGATTGACTGATATAACTAGAGCTAAGGAACAGGAATCAGGAAGGGGCCAAGGAGGCTCCGAGGGAGCCTCTTGGTCCTTCCGAACAGTTGACCGGATGAACGTTATCCCGTTCCACCTCGCGCCTGGCCCGTTGCGGCCTCAGTCAACGGCTGCCACAACCCTCGAGGAACCAACACTGGCTACTCTTCTTTTGTGGCAGACGTTGAACAGCTATCTAACCTTCCTCCTCCCGCTGCACCCATCCTTCCAGTCCGACAACGATGCGACCATTGGTCACAAAGTTCGAAAGGGCAGGATTGGGTCCTTCCTTCGTCATTGCATCCGCTGGGTTGTCATCACCCTTGATCCAGCGGATCTCCTGTATCTCCCGATCCTCGTATGATTGCCGGAGGGCCATAATGTCGATCATGAGCCTCTTCTCGGTCGTTGTGCCTAACTGCACCAGGCATTGGTACAACGAGTAGGAGTCGGTACATAAGACGATTGGGATCGGCTTGATCCCTAGCCTCTTCGTGATGGTCCCAAGGGTCTGTTGAATCACGTACCCTAGGTCGTAGCCAGAGACCATCCCGTACACTTCACTGGCCAGGACAGAACGCGTGACGCGCTTGCACTTGGTTGAAGACCAGTGAATGATGTTGCCCTTGAGGGCAAGTGCAGACTCTACCACGGCGCCGGCTTGGGCCCGGCCCTCGACCGTGGTTTCGTTGCCAAGGGCTATGATATACCCAATCTGGGATGTCAAGTCCTTGTTGTTCGCAAATGATCCATCCACAAACACGAACAGCTTCGCCGTCTCGAGATCCAATGTCCGGTAGCAGAGTCCTCGATCCTTGTTATCCAGTTGCCACTGGATGCGGGCGTTCAGCTTCGCGATCTCTGCCTTCCCCGGGTCCGCGACCTGGGCCGCGACGGCATAATCGAATGCCGCCTCGGGTTGACATATGGAGGCGATGTACGCGCCTCTCGCACGCTGAACGATATACTGCTGCTGCCGGTCGGGCGCCTTGTCGTCCACGATCATCAACTTCTCGGCTTGTCCCTTTTGCGTGCAGATCAACTTGTCCTTCTCGACTCGAACGATGGTGCCGTTGAAGTCACACGAGTCGCCGTCGGCGAGGATCGTCTGTGGCTTCGCCTTGAATCCAGCTGCTTGCAGCTCGGCCTCCTCTCGCTCGATGAACGACTTCGTTCCGACGTTCAATGTGTCGTCAGTCTGCATCGCCGTGATGCCAAAGAAATCCTCTCCTTGGTTGGTGATCATCAGGCACGGGTCCCACGCGGAAGGCTCCATCTTCAACTGCTTCCTGTGGTGCACGCTGTACGTCGCGTACCAATGTAAGCCTGATTCAGCCAGTCCGTATAGCGGCTTGATGACCTTAATCATCGTTCCCTCGGGGTATTTATTTTTGAGCTCTTTCGGGAGCCTCAAATAGATAACCCGCATCAGCCTCGTGAAGGACTGGGTGTATGCCTGCGAGATGTCTCGAAACATCACAAACATGGCGTAGATAGGGCCTCGTAGGGTTGGTATGACGCAATATACCAGCCGTTGGCTTGCCCTCTGTACGGTTGGGGACTGCGTCAGGATCGTGGCCTTGCCTTTATCATCAAAGCCGCAGGCGACCAGTCTCGACTTCTCGTACGGCTTCGTCATCTTTCCTTTGATCTCCCTGACCAGGCGCGATCCAAAGATCTCCGCACCCGCTGGGATCTCGCTCCGGTGCACGATGGCGATCACGCCGGCAATGAATAGGGAATCGATCTCTATCCCGTCTGCTCCTTCGAAAGGTGGCCCTAGGGTCGTGATTATCCCTTGCCGTCTCAGCTCAAGGCATAGTTGGTAGTCCGCCTTCTCCTTGTGGGTGACGAACATCTCGAATAGCTGTTCCTCTTCGACTTCCTGTACCATTCCGACCGGTTTCTTCCTTGGTCGGCCTCGTGGTCTCCTCCTCTGCGGTTCGGGGTACTCGAACGGCTCCTCCTCTTGCGCGGTTCTGGAGGGTCCGACGACGATAGATGCCTCGTCTCGGGCAGGTAGCGGTGTGGTCGACGCAGGGTCCTTGTTGTACGGCTTGACCTGTGTTCGTCGAAAAATAGATGGGCCGTTATCAAGCCCTACGGTCACGTTCGAGTCGTCAACGCTTAGGACCTTGTATGGTCCGTCCCATTTCTCCTTCTCCCGATAAACAAGCACCTCGCTGCCCAATGGTAGCGACATGGGCAGTGTGAGTATCGTGTTTGGGCCGTTGCGCGCTCCCAGCGCGTCGCTCACGTCCCGGGCTGCTTGGATCTTCCTCAGCTCCTTTAACGCCTTCGCTGCGGCCGCGGCTCGTTGTTGCTGCGAAGCCGTTGGTGGCGAATCTATTGTAAGCCGAGGGTACGCGCCAAACACGAGCAAGGTTGGAACGAGGCCGTCAGGTCCAGCGGTATCGTTCACCGCCTTGACTGCGATCTGCAGGCAAGCGTCCTCAGAGACATCTGATCGCTTGGTCTCTGCTCTCACGATCTCGTAGGCTCGGCGTAGAGGTGCGTGGTACCTCTCGACCTTGCCTATTCCCCAGTGCGCCTCCACAGGAATCTGATGGATAGAGATTCCAGCCAACTTCGCTTCCGCCCTGAATTCGGCAGAATCGAAGTTCTTTCCGGCGTCATGAGAGATGACGTCTGGCGGGCCGAGGTACGTATCCATCCAGCATTCCTTCAGCTTCTCCCACGTCTCCGACGCGGTGCCACGACGAAGAAATCTCGCGGCCTGAAAGCTCGTTCCGGCATCGACGATGTGGAGTGTCTGTTTTCCGTCGATATACATAATGTCGACGATGATCTCGTAATTGAAATCAGCGTCACGGCGGAGGGTGAACTTGAATCGCTGTCCTGCCGGGCCCTTGACCTGGCAGTAGTGGCAGAGTCGATTGATCGTAGCGAGGGCGTCACGCTCGACTTCGTGTCCGGCTTTGGTAAGCAGCGCCTCCAATTTGCCGACTGTCGGGTGCCCAAAGCGACGATGCAGTCTCCTGAGCTCAGTCTCTGTGAAGTGGTTGTTCGCCTCACAGGTCACGCTCGTGTGAAACCAGCCGTGGCCAAACTTGCGCGTCACTGGCACTTTGGCTCCAGTGTACTTGTTCACAAGTTCGTTGCTGGTGTTATCGAAATAGACTCCCTTGCGGTCCATGTCCTTGAGTCCAAAGAGGAAGGGTGTGTTACCTTCCATCACGAAGTACGTGATCTCCCCGAGCGGCCCCTTGACGGTCAATATTCCGTAGCATCTCTTGCGCGGGCCGTCTCCAAAGCGAACTGTGTTCCCATCCGCCTTAGTCTTGTCAATCTTCAACTCAGGACAAATTCTCATAAGAGCCTGGGCCTGACCGAGCCCAACCGTCGAAATCTCTGATGCTCCCGTATCCGGCATCTGACCACGGTACTTTCGGCTCGAGTACCTCTCAGACACAAACACGGTCGGCTCCTCGATCATTTGATCACACGATTCGTGCGTCATCTGCTCGTAGATTGTTCCGAGCCGGTGTTGGGTCGATGCCTTCTGCAATCCCTGGGCAATTTCTGATTCTTCGGCATGTTCGCGCAGGAATGCCTCTGGGTCATCCATTTCCGTGAAATGGGCTTCCGTTCCGTGGTCAATATAGTCCCAATTCTGGTTCTCGTCGGCTTCTTCTTCCTCCTCTTCCGGGACTCCCTCGTACTCGGCAAGGAACGTGGCGTATGTGCCTTTATCCCTGTCGAATCTCCTTGCACGTCCCCAGTCGTTCCTCGACTTCCTCCGTTCTTCCTCCGAATGGTTCGATGACCAACATCCTTCCTTCTGACAGACGAAGCATCGCTTCTTCCACTTCGGTCCCGCCGTATTATTCCTATGAGATGCACCGTTCGCGCCACGTGGTTGTGTTCGAGAACCTCCATACCTTCTCTCGGCTAGGTATGCATCTCCTTGGAACTGGGTCGTTCCGGCCTGCGGGGGCGCCTCGTCCGTCATGACAGATGAACGCAATTGTGCTCGCAACTGCATGAAGGTCGGTGCGGGGGCGTAGAGGGCGAATTTGAACTCCGGGACTCCTTGGCAAGCTCGTATCGTTGCCGATACTAGCTGTTTTTCCGTCTGGTAGTCTGGACCAAGGGCTCTCTGACATCTCTGCAATCTCTCTAGCAGCTTGTCTAAGACCCCAATCGTGGTATCGGTCGGATTCTGTGCCTTAACCGATGAGAATGTCACATTCGTCCAGTCTGTATGGTAATGTCGTAGGTTCACCTCCGTCTCGAAGTAGTTACGGAGTGCCCAATACATCTGGGCGAATGTGCTCCCTCGCATCTTCTTGTACTGGTAGAAGCGCAGCGCGGCTCCTTCTAGGATCCGAGAAAATACAACATGGAGCTGTGACTCGCGAATCTCGAGTGATTCACAGACATCGTAGAAGGCCAAGACTTGTTCGTCTAGGACGCTATACTCATCCCCTGTGTAATTCCAATCCTTCTTCCACATCTTGATGAACTGTGACGTAATGGTTGCTGGCAGCGGTTCATTCGGAACATTCCTTGGGGGCAGCACAAGCTGCGAGTTGCTCCGGTATGAGTCAGCTGGATCATGCCGATCATCCCATCGTGGTTGATCAAATGGTCCATTCCGGTCCTGCGGAAATGATCCCGGGTTGTACTGCTCAAAGAGATGTGGCTGCCACGAGGCCGCCGATCTCTCTCGTTGGAACTCCCTCTCTGGCGTGTAGGGATCGTGGGTCTGTCTTCTTCGATGGGGTTTGTCACCGCGTGGCTCTTGTTGGTCAAAGCGAACTCCGCGCCCACTTTGTCTGTAAGAGCTTTCACGGTCTCGTTCTCGTAGATCCCGTAGCTCCGCCTGGGCTGTTTCGAGTTGAGCCTGGAGCTGTTCCGACTCTGTCTTAATAGGCTGCTGAAGGGGGGTTTCCACCGTTGGTGTAACAGGTTCCGTCTGGGGCGCTATGGTTTCCACTAGGGGCGTCGTAGTTTCCGCTGGGGGTGCCATGGTCTCGTTTTGGGGGTCTCTATGATTCCCACCTTGGTCCTGGGTGATCGTTCTTTGTTGCCTGTACGTCAACCACCTCTGGTACGTGCAGGTCTCGGGTCTGAGGTTTGATCCATCCTCTCTGAGTTCTGCAATGGTCCAGTTTGGCAGCGCGAGCCTAAACTAGTCGAAGCGTACGAGAGGATCTTATCAGCTAGACTCCGCCGAAACGGCTCGAGCTCTCTTACCTCTGAACCAACGGAAAACGAGATAGGAAGGACTCGGGAGACACGATGCTACCAAATGCAGCAGTTGGTCCAGGACGGGCTAGACCGGACGCAGAAGCAAGCAAGGGATAAACCGTAGGTTTATGTTGGCAGTAGATCAGGGCGTTACTGAGCAAAGAGTGTTCTGGGTGTTACGTCTGGTAATGTGCTCACGGGGCATATCGCATCGGAGCCAATTAACCCTATCTTCGGCATTTTCGGTCTTAGTGAAGGCCAGCCGAAACGATCAGAACCTCGTCCGCGGCCTATCAGGTATGCCCACACGCGACTGGGACCACCCATTGCGCAATACGCTATTCCGAGGCCTACTGTTCGCAATCCTGAAGCATCTCGTCCCTACCACCAATTCTTGTATCAAATATCCAAGGAGGGCAACTGGATCAAAGACGAGGTGGATTACAAGACAACCGATAGTGCCAAGGGAAATGGACTCGGCACACGTGTCAGGGAGGGGAATGGGCGACTAGGGAAAGGGTTGAGCGCCGTAGCAGAATCTCCCGGGTCGGATTCCCCATCTAGCTGTTGCAGCCCCTTCTTGTAAATCTCATTCGCGCGATAAAGCCGTTCCACCAAGACTCGACGAGTTGGATCTTCGCGAATGAAGGTTTCAATGCGCTTGGGCGCGTCCTTGATCCCTCTGAACCACACTCTATTGATATGGCAAGTTGAGAAGCGGTCGATATCGGTCCAGTTCTCCAATGCATTAGCAACAAGGAACCCCCACCGCTCTTCCGATGCTCCCATTCATGCGATAGGAGATAGTCCCCGTATTTCTGATCTTCTAACTCTTTCACAATTCCAAAAAACTCGTCGAATCTCTCTAAATATCGAAGGTATGGGTACCCAAAGGCTAAGAACTCAGTATTATGGCCGGTCAACCAGAGCAGAGGCTGGAAGTACTGAACAGGGACAACCCGGCTCCACTCCCAATCGAGGACCGAAGTAATCTCCATTCGCTCATCCACCATGCAATTAAAAGGTTGCAGGTCGCCATATACCAGTACGAACGGCCCGTCATCGAGGCGTTTATCCAGCCAGTCCTCATTGACAAAGCGGCGGAAGAGATAATAATAGTAGAGAACGTCATCTCCTTGCTCTTGGTCAAGGATGCGGCTCCGCGTGTTCGACAATGCATTATCCGAGAGGTTCAACAACATGGTCGTGTATTCCGTTGGGGACGATAACACGCCACGCTGGCCGTAACGGGCCTGGATCTCTGACGGTCGCAACCCCTCCAGGTCCTACATGTTGAGATCAATGGTAGCTGTTTGCTTAAGAACCTCGACGCCGCTTAGACCCCACGTCAAACAACCGATCGAAGGGAATATCAGTCTTCTGAGCTGGATGTAGATATCAGCGAGTGATGTGTATAGTCGCGTTCGAGCTTGCTTCGGGCGCCCGAGGCAAGGCAGGGGGCCAAGGGGATGCGGATAACCCATCGCTGCCCATCTTCAAATCCAACAAAGCAGCAGAGGTTATAGCTGCCTCACTCCGGGTCCTTGAAGTAGTCGCATGATAGTCCTGGGCGCCGTGATGACGCGATGGCGAGGACTTTCTCCTTCATGATGTATTGTAAAAATTGATCGCGTTGGCGGTGAACGCGCCTCTGAACGATCTCGTCGGTAAAACCTTGAGGGCGTGCTGATTTCGTTGACATCTTGACAGGCACAAAGGCTCAGATCTTGGATTCTTCGTTCGCCAATGTCGATGTCATGGCAGGCTGGAGACGGGGCTCGGCGAATCTAATATCCCGACTACTAAGGGGAAGCGAACTGTCTCGCTGTGTCAGCGGTTGAAAGTGATTGCCCTTATGTTTGGGAAGTGTTCCTCCTGCAACTTGAGAGCTCGTAGGAATCTCAACCCAACCAGAAATCATGTGCATCAGCATAGTCCTCCGGATGAATGGTAGTTCACGTCCGATCGTGTACCCAACCAGCATGTCTCGCCAGCCATCTACATCCAGCAGCACAACATGACATAACCTTTTCGGTTTCGTTGGATGGGCCAAGACCATGACGAAGCATCCAAGAACACATTTAATGCCATATACAAAATGGCTTCCTGGAAAAATTCTTATATCGCAACGGGCGGGTGGATTGTCCATCTAGTGCCAATGCAGGCAGGGCGGCCCGGAAATGGCTTGTTAAAATGGAATTCGGCCCACTCACCACCCAATCAGCGTCTTCCAGCTTCACACAGCCGGAGAACAATCTCGGCCGGGAGGGTTGATGATGTCTTGGTCACTTGTCCACGGCCCTTGAGAAGAGAAGAGTGAGCCCGATCAATATTTAAAATTAGCTCTTATGCGAATTCTAGGAAGCGATTAAAATAAATCTTTTTGCACATCTAAACGGAGTTTAGGGGCTTGGCGCCAGCCACAGGCGCGTAAGCTAAAACGAAGGGTTCTGAGTTGGAGGTGGTGTGTATCTAGTGTCTTAGAAGTCGGGCGTTGTGTCAAAGAAGCGGCTCCGTTTTTCATAAGAGTCAGGTGACAAAACGGGGAACTGTGTCTCAAACGTTCACGTAACGGTCGGCCTGCCATGCCTCCGATGCACGGAGCAGCATGGTTTTTGCTCCCTATCTTCCTCGGGCTTTTCAACGAGTATCTCGATCTCGCATCAAGCTCAGAGACCAAATTAAAAGATAAGCATATTTCTACGAATAGGCATCCTTATATTTTCTCTTTATTTATTTATTTTTATTCTCGTTTTATGCGTGTGCACCTCTTCACGAGCGAGACCGCTGTTAATGGCTAAATCATGGCTCTTCATTGGCTGCTGCCCTGCTCAGTGGCCTCCGAAATCGACGACCAAGATCTCCAGTTCTGGAGACACCGGTCGCAGAAAATGGCCATCTTCGAACAGAAGACAAGAACTTGACGGGATCCCGTATTTTCCAGTGGGTATGGTCGTATGTGCCAGAAGTTGTATAGCATTAGATCATAAGGGCAGTGGCTGAAAGTGAAAACTAAGGTTAGTTATATGATTCTAAATTTAGCGCCAACAGGGGTGGCAGTGGGATCGGTACGCATTCAAAAAGGGTCCATTCCTCCCTCAACACAACCACCCACCATCCATAGCACGCACACCAACACTTGAGCTCACGAAAATGACCGAAACACGTCCGGATCCCCAGCTCCAGAGCGCCCTCATCACACGCCTGCCCCGTCAAGTACGCGACGCCGTATACCTCGAGCTATGGCATTCATGCGGCCTCAGGCAACACATCGTCTGGCACGACCAAAAGGACGACGGAACAAAGTCACATTTCTGCCGCTGGCGCTGCACCACGCCATTCCAGGTCGAGGACAAGCTTCAAGAAGCCATCAATGGCACGAGGATCCAGCTCGGGGTTCCTCTGGGGGATAGCTTCAGCAACAGAACCTATGCCCTGCGCCTCTACTCCCCCTGGAAGAACCACTGGGCGTGTGGCGAGCGTGTCACAGAGGCACATGGATACGATTATGCTGTTGATCTCACTACTTCTCGGCACCGCTGCTGGAGCGGCCGTGATCTGGATTCAGACGGCCTGTCGACATCGAGTCCGTATTTGAGCATGCTGCTATCATGCAAGATCATGTAAGAGCAAAGCCGACCGCCCAGCCCGCCTGCACGCTGACTTGCGTGTGCTGCAGATCCTCCGAATGCCTCGAGTCAATCTATGAGTTCACCACCTTTATATTTACCGATACGACCGCTCTCAATCTCTTTGTTGGCTTCTGCAAAGTACTACCGTCGTTGCAGAATCGGCCCAGGATGGCAGTCCCGCCGCCGGCCTTCCGTAAATACGGCAAACACCTGGAGCTATCGTTGGAGCCAGTGTTCCCCACGCTGCTGGCCTGCTCAAATCCCAGATTGACACCGCTGCCGGAGCGTCACAGCTCTCTGGATTTCCATGGGCTTCGCCTTGACCTCTTGGAAAATCTCACGACTCTTGATATCTGGATAGCCGCCCGCAGCATGTTCCCCTTTGTCGATGAGCAGGCAAGAAACATGGACCAGAGCCCATATAATGTCACCCAGTTGGATATCAAGTCGCTGAGGGAGGCCTTGTCGCCCTTGGACAGAGGACGCAAGATTACTCTGAGCATACCTCTGGCCCAGTGTGCTGGGCCGGAAGATGGCTACGTCGATGATCCCATGCTGCCCTCAACCCTTCGCATATGGCGACGAGGAGCTGGAGATCACTTTCATCCAACTGTGCACCCAGTGTACAACAAGGAGACAATTTACAGCCACGTCTATTCAAACAAGGACAGGTATGTCGGATGCTGATGTTGCGATTGGTGCTGATATATCCTGCTAGGGTGATACAGTTGGCTCAGAATCCAACCAACAATGAGCATGTTCACTACAGCAACCGTGTGCCCTCGATTCACACACCCGAGGAACAACAGTCCCAGTCAACTAACGGGTGCATAGCTCGACTTGTGAAATCGATAAGCTCTAAAGGTAAATGGCTGAGGAGAGATGGCTGACGACCTGGCGAAACGGAGTAAGGATCATTAGAAGAACACCAGCCAGGCATGGTCAACTGCTCTGGGCAAGAAAGGCGGGGATTCAGATAGTGAGGACGGGCATGTACTCTGCGACCAAAACGAACTAGGTATAGTTGACGACTATCGAATGGACAATCCCCACTGCAACATGGCCCCTCCCCGTGCTATGGGGGTGTTCCTTGTCTTTGTTCTAGCCAAGATCATCGTTCAAATTCTCCGGTTGCCGTGACAGTAGCCTTGTAGTTCTCTCTCAGATCAAATATCAAGGCCAGGAGCGCCATGAGTTCCGGGTTGTCGATCAGGCCCCTTTCATAGTTATCCAGCCAATGATAGGCGCGTTCAGGGTCATCAGAAGGCAAGTCATCGTGCTCACCCAAAATGCTTAGATGGAATATCTGTATGTTGTTAGCCTGGCATTATTCTTCAGCCGGGTGTGCGAGGTCATACTTACTTCGTGGTGAAGTGTGCCTACTAGGTCATCCATCATCTTGTCAACTGGGACAGGCCTCTCTTTCTTTTTCCACTCGAGCTTACACAAATCCAAGGCCCCCTTCTTCTTCATATCGTCCAAAGTTTCTTGCTTAAAGAACAAGCCATAGCCATTCATTCTGCGCTGCAACCACTGGGGGTTGAAGGTGATTGTGTCGGGGATTGTTAGTCGTTCACTGCGGGTCTTGATTATCGTGGGTGCGGTGAGAGTCACTGCCATGATTCCGGTGAAGTTATTCGCCGTGATGTCGTTCTTGATCTTCATAAGAGGGCTGTCAGATGCCAGGACGTATTCTCGGGCACTGTCATATGGCAATGCCGGGTCCTTCCCGATCTCTCCGATGTCGGGGGCGCAGTATATAACCTCGATGATGTCAGTGGATGCGTTGCTCTCGGGTCGTGGAGCCACCTACAAAGTCATTGTTGACAGGATTATCTCGACCCGTCCATTCGGGAGAATCGGCAAAGTTGCTATCCTGACCTATCGGACCATTGATGTGTTTGAAAGTCTCGTACCGTCCTGGGGAATGTAAGTTTTGCTCTCCGGGGAAAGGCCACCCTTGGACCATGATGCTGGCCTCGATCATACCTCTCAATATCTTGGCCTTGTCCGAGAAGCCATTTTCCTTTACAAGAAGCCGGGCAAGTCTCCTGAAGTTTGGATGAAGGAAACTGTCAATCCTGGATGCAGCGAACGCGGATCTGTCCTTGACGGACTGCATCGCCTTTATCATGGCGTCTCTGTATATGGGGTTTTCATCTATTGGGGTGCTGAGTACGTATTGCCATGCAGGAAAAGGAAGAGGACGGGACTTACAACAAGTCTTGTGCATGGTCCACCGGAAGGCCTCGGCGGCACTCACAAGCTCGAGCAAGACGAGGACGAGGACAAGAAGCTTCATAGTGAATGGGAGTCGACTTGGGTTTGCTTTCTGGGTCTGTTGGTCTTGTTTCTTCTCACCGGTGACCATCAACGAGCGAGTCCAAGGCCATGTCTTTATACTCAGCAGTACTTGGCAGGTGGAGCAAGAGACAGTCAGAATGAAGGCCGGACTAATCAAGGGCCTTTTAGTTACCCCCGACGGCTGGAAAAGAAATATGCTTAATTTAGAATGAATGTGTTAGAAGCAGTTGATCATTTCATCTCAGTTGCCAAAGCCATAACACTTTGTGTCGAAGTCCTTGGATAACCTAGAGAGCCTGATCGGTCTTGACAAGAGTATTTGCTCCGCGGACATATCCATGGGCTTGACTCTACTTCCGGCTGACGTGATTCCTCCAGGCGGCACAGCAGCCAAGACTTGTCCCTGTCTGCACAGGAGCCGTGATTGGAAAAGGGGCAAATTCGAGCCGCCGGAGCTTCCATGTTCTGGCAGATTGCGTAGCCGCCGCCAATGTGCGTGCAGCGATGGAATCATCCAGCTTCCACCCGCGGTGCGACGACAAGATCCTACAGACAGACGAGCCTGTCCGGGGGTATCGAGAGATGGTGGGCTGCGCCTCAAGGCCCGTAACCAGTCTCAGCTCAAGAGCCGATCAACTAAGCGCCCGAGCCGGCCGGAGCCCTATCTGCTGGGCAAGTCAGACGTTGGTTGGTCTGTATCTCATCTGCGCTATCATATTATTTGAGAAGTATTTATTCTAGTCCAGACTGCCTGCTGCTGATGAGTGTAGCTCGCCAGAGATCCAAGTCCATACAATCCAAGTCTTTCTTTTCAATCCCCAAAGCCAACCCCTTGTTCACTTCTGCCATGAAGCACCTCTTCAACTTGGCCATCGGCGCCGGCCTCTTGACTGAGGCTTTTGGCATCGGCCATGTGTCTCGCACGGAAAGTATACCAACCGAGACTGCAGCCCTGCTCCCTAGAGAGTATGTTCCCTGAAACACTCGTCTGTGATGAGGCTGATCTGTGTCATAGCGGCGAACGCCACTACGTTTTAGAGCCGCCCTACGGCTCTCAAATTCGTCTCTTCCCGCCTGAGCCTGATCGAATGTAACAAGCGCCCCGTTTCCCTTGTCCGGGTCTCGCCGTGTCAGGATTGTTTGCTAACGAGTCTTGCTCCTATAGCCGGGGATCCATCGGGATTTGGACCGACTATCTCGCAGAATCTGAGGGTACCACCAGCGTCAGTACCATTCCCGCGCCTACTAAGCTGTATCTAACTCTTTTCACGCAGTGGATCGGCCCTGACCCATCCTACATAGTTGAGACAACGACAACTCAGAACGCCGAAGGAGCGGACGTCACAGCAACTGTCAACAAGGCCATAGAGATCGTCAAAGCCGCCAACGGTGGCCTCGATATGATGCTGAGTCCAGCTTTCAGAGTGAGAGTCGAGGAGATTCTGAACGAGGTGCCCGCCTGTACGATAATGCGTCTCCGCAGAGGGCAGGGCGGCCCTAGTTGCGGGCTTGAAGCAGCTGCCCGTCGAATCAGCGAGGATTCAGCCGTCGGTGATTTGTTCCCCCAGCAGGCCAACGACGAGGTCGCGGAAGAGGTGGGAGTGGGCTCGGACGCGGACTCGGCCATCGACATTGACGAGAACCCGGATGGATTCCGTGAAGGCGCAGAAGGACCCCCCGGCTCCGAGGCGGGTGAAACCGTCGAAGCTGTGATTGTGGGTACAGAAGAAGACGCGGCGGCCATTGCGGCGGCAGCCGGTGAGATCGAGGGGGCAGTCGTTGTGAGCGGCATCACTCTTACTTCTGTCACCATCTTGGGCATGATCATGAAGGCCTTCGATACGAACGGAAAGGTTGATCCGGTCTATCACATTCCGCCCGAGAATATCCAAACAGTCACAAAGTCGAAAACACAGACGGAAACGGAGGCTGCAACGAGCACGGCCGCATCTTGCCCGACTGACTTGGTGAGTAGCTAGCTCCCTTCACAGTGGCACGGCTGGGGACTGACACGATCCGAAAGCCGGACTGTCCAGACGACTGCCAAGCGACCCGTGCTGCAGACCCCGTGCAGACTGATATTACTGAATGGGTCTGCACCAATGTAAGAAGTACCAGCAACACTGAGCGATAGTTTTGTACTGATGATTACTGGCAACAGGGAGAGAACAAGGACTGCAAGTGTAACCCCAGGAGCAATGAGTACGTCCACATCTTGAACCTGGACTTTGCGAACGCCATGCAGGCCGCCCTGGACAACATCGAGAACCTCCCGGACGAGCCCGAAGGACCCGAGATCGACTGTTCCAACGAATTCTCCAACGCCCCGAGCAAATTCTTCGGAGACGTGGCGGCAGGCTTCTGCGACTACATAAAGGACGATTTTGACGAGAAGAGAGAGGATGTTCCGTTCGACATCTACGGTGGCAAAGTTCCCCATCTCGTGCGTCGATCCATGGAGCTGGGCCGAAGAGCGCCCCCGGAGGACCCAGACGAGTTCAAGGATCATGTCTTTTGGCTTTCGTGGATTCCCAAGGAAGGGGACTGCTTGATGGACAGGGAGAATATCTGCACCGAAGCGTTCAAGAAGCTGGTGCAGAGCCAGCCCTGTGAGTATCGAGACCGAGGTGTGCCTGCCACGGAGCTGACCTCGGACAGGCGGACAGAACCACGGCTCCTTGACAAACCGGATGACGGTCGACGCAAGGATCGACGTGGGATGCGGCGAGTACAAGTGGAAGGTCGAGGCACCCAGCAAGCCCAAGCCCAAGCCCGGCCTGGGCGGCCTGAAGTGCACCGACAGGCACAGCCATCGAGACGTTGACAATGGTGGACAGAACACGTGGTCGAAACTCGGATGCACAGAGTACGCCGACGGCAAGACCATCAAGCCCGGAGACAAGGACGTCTACTGGGGCCCGCCCGGTGCGACTGGAGCGTCGCATACCAACTACAAGATCTCGTGGATTGAGGGCTGCGACAGCTTCGAGGAGCAGTCGCTGGGGAAACCCCTCGAGGACGACAATATCGACTGTTACACGCTGATGCGTCAAAACTACGAGTCTTGTAAGTCTGACACAGCCTCCCGGACTTGCACTGAGAACTATTGGCTGACTTGGCTTGTGAAAAGGCGACAACGGCGGCGCAGGTGGATACAGGGATGCTGGGTGCCTCCGCTACGAGTTCTATGTTACATAGAGGAGACATCTGCCCTGGGGACAGGGAGGTGTCGAGCCTGGTATTTATATATGCATGCTGGCCGAGCCTGGTTGAGATCATGCTATAGGTAGCTTTATCTATATAAGGCCTTTCGACTCCAACTCTTGCTCATAAACCTTTTGGATCTGCGAGCAGACCTTCCATATCCGTCTTCGACTCGTCAGCTTTTCCTGCTTATGTACCCCCCTTGTATTTGCAGCCCGGTACAGTGCCTTGTACAATGCTTCCCAGTCCACCAGCGCAACAGGCTTATACTTTGGTTCGGCAAAGTCGTACAGCCAAGGCATGTCGGCGTGGATCTTTGACTTCCAGAACGAGTTCATCACGGCCAGGCGCGCAACCGGTCGTGAAGCTTCCCTCCAGCGAGCGGATTCGGCCATGGCCATGTACGACATGACGTGCAGCAAGAGCTCTGGCTGGAGTTTGCAAAACGGGTCATTCTGCGGGTTACATCCATGGACAACCACTGGACTCTTGTGCGACCTTGTCGGTAGATCATCTACTACGGAGCGGTACCATTCTAATTGCTGGGGGCTCGAAGACGGCGACGTAACGTGGTCCTCGGCGCCTCGCATGACGACCCAGTGCTGCTCCATGCACTCCTCGACGTCGCCGTAATCCAAGTTGAGAAAGGCGGCGCCTTCCGAGTCATGGGAGCATAGCTTGAATGTCCTGTAAAGCGTGTCGAGGTCTAGAGTCTCGGGTGCGAGAACCCTGGCAAGTTGGTCGGCGCAAACGTCGTGTACGGGGAACGCGATTGGTAGATCGTAGTCCTCCTCGTATCTAATAGGTGAGCAAGAGGGTTCCCCCAGGTAGCAGAGCAACTTACGTTCGATGGATGCATTCGCCGTCTTCTGTGGGGTAGTTGAAGGCTCCATAGTCCCAGAAGGTCGCCGGTGGAGTGAAATGGACGCTGTGACACGGGCTGTCAGTATGCAGCTTCTGGACCAAAGAGAGATTTTCGTACTTTCCGCCGTCCGCATCTCCAGTCAACAGTCTCACGTGGGTTATCCACTTGGAGTCTTCGCGGGAAGTGATGGAGGGGTCGTAGGTGTTCTCTTCTTCATCCTCGCCCTCTTCAGGCCAGTATAGCTCGGTGGTCACAACACCGCAGATTGCACAATAAGCATCCCAGCCTCCCATTTCGAGACAAGATCTGATGATGAAGAAAGTTGAATACCTTTCGAGAAGGGGGGGGGGGGGGTTAATGGATTAGTCCTCAGAGGTTCTGCATTGTTGGAATCTCAAGGCTGCTACATGGTGAGACGGCTGCCTGGGATGATGACATTTTTAGTCAGCTGTCTCCTAGGCGTGGCGGCGTTTAGAATTGCTAACTGCTAGTTCGGTGTGGCTTCAGACTAGACGACCCAGAGCCGTAACGTGGTTTTGTAGTTTAGTAACGCGGTCTTCTAAGGAGGCCGCAAACTCGCAAGCTAGTCCCAACTCCAGGGAAACGCCCGGTTATATACCAAAGACATTTTAAATACTAAACAGCTATAGAGTGTAATGCACATAACTATATGAAATTGCTATACTAACTGCTCTAAAACGCGTGCAGTCCTAGAGCATATACATCCACCCTTGCACTTTGACCTCGAAAACGATATAAATATCATTACATAAGATCACTCCTCGACCTTAATAGGTCAAGGTGAGGATACAGTCTTAAGAGAGGCAGGGCTCAACATGAATTTTCAATATTTTATTTATTTATTTATTTTCGCCTTGAGGCTTCTAGAGCCACACGACCTCCGCTTGGAGTAAAAAGGCGTGCCGAGGCTAGCTATAGGATAGGCCCGATTGCATACAAAAGTCCCTCCTCTAGCTATCTGGCATTTCAGAGCTTCTCGCTGGCCACTTTTGACCCTCCAAGTCGGGT
>JABFEP010001826.1:0-11076 GCA_013618265.1 Fusarium albidum
CCAATTGCGACCACATCCAATCCAAGTGCAAAAGCAAAGGTACATCTATTACCACCTATTTTACTATGATAATTGGGGTACCAACACTTCTTGCAATTGCGACCGCATTAAATCGCAAAAGCAAAGGTACATAAGCTACCACATATTTTAGTATAGCAGTTGAGGTACCAACACTTCTTGCAATTGCGACCGCACAATTGCGGCACGTCCAATCAAAATACGCCAAAGCATAGGTACATTGGTTGTCACCTATTTTACTATGATAATTGAGGTACCGACACTTTGTGCAATTGCGATCGCACCTGGTAACTGCGAATTGCAAAAGCAGGGATACATAGGCTGCCACCTAGTTTACTATGATAAACAAGGTACCGACACTTCTTGCAATTGCTACCTTGTGGCTGTTGAATTAGCCGTGCAAGGGAATAAGCCAGCGGCAGATTTAGAAGGAAAAACGGTTTAGTAAAACTGCTATAGTAATTTGTATGGCTACAGTACTAGCTTATTTTGAAACCCAAACGCCCCTAGGGTCATTGGAGTAAAAAAATCAATCGCGGACGGTTGAAGCTCCAGTCAACCGTAAGGGGAACCGGGAAATTGATGATTCCCCACACGCTGCTGACCTTGGACTGTGGACACTTTTTAGCCGCATCCGCCATCGACTGTCGTTCAGAAACCAACCTCAAGAACCCCCATATCCTGGGCGTTTAGCGTTACATCCCTGCTCAGCTGGATGTGTGTGTTTTAAAGTTCTGATGCGGTCCTTGGCCCCGTTGGCCTCCCAGAGCCGCACAGGGGGATTGGTCAAAAACAGCCCGGTTAGTGGCCGTCGTTGGCAGGTTCTTGGGGACGATCGACCTTTACGTGCGGGATGATAGTCACCTTACGGGCCCCAGCTCGTAATAAGACGGCTTTGGTTGCTCACGCTCCAGTTCCTGTTCACCCTCGTCTCGTTCAAGTGTACATAACCATAGCGGCGGCTGATTGAAGCAGACTCTGTTCTGACATGGGGATTATTCGTGTCGTTGGTCACAAAATCTATTCCATCTGGCAGTGTCCTCCCTCATTCACCTCTGGTCCGGGAAACAACGTTCATGAATCATCAAGAAACGGCCACGGCCGTCTCGCCCCCGCCTGTCAACTGTGGCTTTTGCAGGCCGTTCAAAAACCGATATTCGTAGGTGGCTGATCGAGATTGTCTGACAAGTGCGTCATGGCTTTTGCCGGCCGGTATAATAATTCGAGGCTCATTAGAAGATGAGCGACACGGATGTCAAGAAGCGTCTAGACTAGCGTGAGCGTCATGCCTCCTCAGCGCAGCTGCCTGAGAATAACGGCGAACCTTTGGTAGAGAGTGTCTTGATCCCCGGCAGCCAACACGTCACCACTTCACCCCAAGACATGTCCTTGACCGTGAACGAAGCCGTTGTCAGCGTGAACGAGCAGGCGAGGTTTGGCATGGAGATTTCACGACTTAGCTTGGACGCCAGGAAGGAAGTCAGAGGGTCATCGATTGCGTCAATGAAATGTACAACTCCTAGTGAACCATCTAGCGTGCTAAGGTTGAATCGGCCATCTATAAGAAGGGTCGGTAATCCTGCGTTGACAATGATCCTCTCAGCCATCAATTCACACAGTTGCCTGATACTCAAAGCATTCACAACATACACCAATCACTCCACCCAAGATGACGGATGCTCAGGTTGCCGGCGGCCACAAGGCCACTATCAACAACCCCAACACCTCCGAGGCGGCCAAGGAGCACTCCAGGCAGGTTCTCGAGAACGAGTTCAACGGCGGTGACGGTGTGTGCACATTGCGCAGTACTTGATCAGGCACAATTTCAACTGACACACATCTTAGTCCCAAAGGCTGAAGACACCAAGGACAAGAACCCCGGCAATGTTGCCGGTGGTCTGAAGGCGTCGGTCGACCCCATTGCCACAAGTGTGTAGTTGTTGCTGACCCGGTCGCAGTGCGATAAATAACCCCAATGTGTCTGAGGAAGCGAAGGAGTCGGCCAAAGAGCGCCTGGACAAGATGGATGCTTGAATGAATAGGGTTGTTAATCTCGGGTTTAGCATTCGACTACCTCTACGGATCCCACACTGGGCCTGCCAATACAACATGATCATCCTTCCTCCCGATGAACTGCAATCATTGATTGCTGCATTACACGTGGCATTCCGTAATCGTACAAGCTGCGTGTCGCCATGACATCTCTCGCAATTCAAGGACATCAAGTCCTGCTATGGAGCTTGCAACTGTTGTAACGCATTGAAATAATCAGTATCCTCCTTAAAGCATCAGCCCCAACGCCATTCTCCAGCCGAGCGGAAGCCAGGTCCGCACCCCTATATAATACTCATGCTCGCATTACCGCGTTTCCGAGTAGTCGTTGAGCGCAACACAGACGGCTCCTCGGTGGTGCCCGTTGTACTGGCGGATGATCTGCTGGCTGTGCAGCTCCCAAAGTCGCGCGTAGTGGTCCGAGCAGGCGGTCACCAGGTAGGCAGAGTCGGCGCTGAAGGCGCAGTCCCAGACCCAGCGCTGGTGGCCGGTGAGGGTGGCCTCGAGAGGGTACGGCTTGGGCTCCTGGTCCGCGCTCGGCTCGATGTTCTTGACCTCCCAGATCTTTGCCGTGTGATCTGCGCTACAGGTCGCCAGCTTCTTGACATCTGGCGAGAGGAGGATGCGTGTGATGTACTCCTTGTGCGCGCTGAAGTGGGTGACGGGCACAAGCTGGGTGCGATCAAAATTCTGGATAAGGTTCCATACAAACACGTTGCCCTAGCAGAGGTTAGGAAGGAAAAGGAAAGAATTAAAAAGTCAAAAAGAAAATGATGGGAACAAAAAAGATCGAGTCCGCATGACCGCGGGCGGCTACTTACGGCATTGTTTGCAGCGCACAGGAGGGAACCGTCGCTGGCTACCGTGACACTGGAAACCGACACGTCCTCCTCGGGGATGAGCTCGTGAGAACAGTTGTTCTCGGCCAGATCCCATACTCTGACGCTGCCCGACCTGTCGCAGCTGATGATCTCGCCCTGGTTCGGGTGGATCACAACGTCATTCGCTGGGCAGCCATGATCGTAGCTTCGCTGGATGGTCCCAGATCTCGTCTCCCAGATCTTGACGGTGCCGTCCTCGGAGCTGGTCACCATCCATTTCCCCTCGCAGTGAAAGGCGACGCCGGTGATGTTCCCGCTGTGGCCCTCGAACGTCAGCAGCGGGTTGGGGTTCGTCGACTTGATGTCGTAGAGCTTGACCGTGTGGTGGCCGGCCGCCGCGAGGTATCGCTTGTCGGGAGAGATGCACAAGCGATTGACTTGCGAGTCTGGGTGCTGAATTGTGCGCGAGCAGATCCCCGACAGTGCCTCCCAAAACCTAACGAGAAGAGTCAGTGGCCGGTTATTTCTTCTTCTTCTTCTTCTTTTTTTTTTTTAATCTCGGAGAGGCGCATGTTGCATCCTACCTGATCGTATGGTCATATCCAGCTGCGAGTGGGTTAGCCTACGTGCGCTGTGCGAAGAAGGGGGGGCAAAAGAGAGGTCGCATTACCGGTGCAGAGAATGACAGACATGTTGAAGACGGGGGATCAGTCGCTTGAAGCTCAGCTCATGGTAAACGGGGTCCCCCAAGGGCCTTGGTGTCGTTAAGGTTGGCAGAAAGTGTTGGCGGGCAGCAGCGACTCACTGATGCCTCCAATGCCTCCAGCCTCCACGACGCGGGAGACGCGCCTTTTAGTGGTATGTAACAATCGGGGTATCATTAAACCCGTGCACTGCCTGCCCCATTGCTCCCGTCATAAACATCCACCTCGCATATATTATGTATTGCACCTGCCTAACAAGAGCACAACATCATGTTGACAGTCTCTCATCATTTTTGACATGAGCAAATTTCGCAGTTTTGAGTTCCATCACGACATGTTCTATCAATGTTTAGCAGCGCCGCAAAATAACTCCCAGGCACGCGTTGCGACAAGCGGTACGTACCGCGCTATCAAATCCCCCGCCTCCCGTCCACATGCATCCTCCCGTCGAAAAAGAGGTATCTTCGCGAAAGGACGGAAAGGTGTCTGAGAACGCATGCGCACACCAAGACATGGTGAACGAGAACCAGAGGTGACTAGTGACTGGTGACTTGGATCCTCGGACATGCCGCGGGCCTTCCCTTGGTCAGTGAACTTGTCATGGTGTGCCCGACCTACTACCTTATGCGACAGTCGCACAGGGCTCATCGAGGTTTTGTCCCTGCCATCACCCGTCCCGCATATGAGCGACAATTTTGTCTGTCTCTTTCATGGGGGCACTGACTCAATAATCCGGCAGCCTTTTCGTTGAGTGCTACAACGACCCGACCACGCGAGAACATGCCAGCGGACCGAGCAGCGATTGGAACAAGTCAAGGACGACGTGCGTTCAGTTGCGGTTGCCGGCAGCAATTACGACAGAAGCACAGCCAGTTTGGCCCAACTGCAAGTGCACATCCTTCGCAGGGGAGCGTAGAGCGAGCTTCCTTGCAACAGAGTCTTCTGTCGACCTGCTCAGCGAGACCCATCACAAATTGTTCTCTTGCAGGACGAAAGCTGGGAATGGTTTCACCGAGCTGCAAGCCCAAGGTACCCCGACATTGATGAGTTCTCACTCACTGTGGCCGGCGCGATTTTCAAAGCTCTCGAGAGCATCTAATCAGATCATATTCACTCCAGGATATCACAATGCAGGTCCAATGCTGTGTGACGCCGTTAGACACTTGAATGCAGTCTTTCGGGAATTCTTGGACATTCTCGAGTGTCTCTCGGATTCTCATCAGGAAGGATGCCTAACCAGCTTGCCGTTCTGACGAGGGTAGCGCCCAGCTTTGCACCTTGGTCGATGGCAAGCCCGAGTGCGCGAGGACCCCTGTGACGGCCATCTTTCTTCCTGCGCCGAAGCTGGGCGAGCTTCTTGTCTGTTCTATGGGCCTCTCAAGCGAGTCGGTGTGCAGATGAATAATCGATCATACCATGGGAACAGGTGCAGCTGTCTATTCACGACAAGCATTGGTCCACAAAGCAGTTGCTTGCAAGCTACGAATAGAGTCTTTGGTGTCCGGTGATGAGGCGTTTCGAGCAGTCTTGCACGGGTCATCTGATCGAACACCAACCGCAGTTATTCACCAGTTGGCTGGTAGCTAGGATCTGCAGCAAGTTGAAGATCAAGGTAAGGGGGGTCACCTCATGTTGCTGACGGGTCTTATCAATGCCCCTTGTGTAACTCACGACTTGGAATCGCATTGATGCCCAGTCCCTCCGTCTAAAGCCTCGCCCTGGCTATCTCTCATGAGGACCATCGCCCTTGGCTACCTATGCAGGATGATGACGGGTTCACACCACACAATACTTGGCTAAACCGAGGGACATTGATGGAGGTGGTCAGACTGCGAGTACCCTTTTCGTTTATGCCGAGATAGCAGGCTAGAAGCGGCATCAATGAAACAGAAACACCAAAAACTGGCCGGCCCGTTAGCTGCGCTTCTACTCTCGGAATGCCTTGCAAGGCGAGGCGACAAGCGCGTGACAGTGAGGTGCAGAAGGCAAGAGGGTAACACGACGAGACGAAGCCAAAGGGGAGGAGCACACCGCATCAAGGAAATTACAATCACTTGGAGGTCTTTGTCCACCGGTGGCTTCTGTCCTTTTGCTTGGCCGGTAGAGGGCGATTGCGGTTGACCGGTCGAGCTGTCGATGGGGGGCGCACAAGAGCGGCATGTTGACAACGGCGTCGTGGCCTCGTATGCTTGGCCTTGTCTCGGGAACAGGCTTCTCGGGCAATCCATGATGCAGAAGACGGGCATATGGAAAACGGTTTGCTGAAAATAAAAGTCGGTCTGCTGGTGATGCGCCCTTGCTGAGCTGAACAGGTCCGAAACTTGTCGGGAAGATGCACCAGACGAAGACGCGGGACAGAGACGGGACGGAGCCAAGGGCAGGCCCGAGACAGCGTCCATGACTCCGGAAGCCGTTGAGTGCTCGCTAGGCTAGACATGTCATGTCGTCATGAAAGGCTTGTGAAGGTGCACCCGTGTCACTAGAAAGGGGCTGTTGGTCGATGACCTGCTTTCTTCTTCGCATATCACCCCGCGTCCTAGGCGAGGCCACACCTGGCATTGCATCGCACAGATTCGGCCGTCAATTGATCAACGACGGGTCTGTCACTCGCTTGCCAAGCCCCTTCCAGAATTGTCCCCTCCACCAACTAAGCCCTGGATGCATGGTCTCATAGTTGCTGCAGGCCCTTAATCATGTATGCGTACATTGTTTGAGGGCTAGCGCCATGCTGTCTGCCGCGAAGCTGCACACACAAGCTCAGCCAACTCGGCCACTCTTTTGGGCGTGTCCTGGTTTTGCCGTGTTGGCTCGTCGTCGGCCGGTATCTTTAGGCCACAACCTTGCGATCATGCAGCAAGCCGCCAGGCTTGGTCAGCCTGCCCTTCCATTTGCCGGTCCTCGTCGGAACCGGTCAAGACGTCGAGGGATTTAATCCCGTCCAGCACTCCAGTCGGACACCGACGATGTGGTCCAGGAGGAGCTTGCCCACGCAGCCCACGCAGACCGAGGGGGAGGCTGCAGGAGGCGCAACAGCCACAAAGCCGGTTGCTATTTGCTGCTATCTGGTCACCGTGTATTACTCGGTACCATCGGCGAAACGGCTGGGCGCTGGTACTTGAATTTGAGGCCCAAGACGGGGGTGAAAAAACAAAGGCAGCAGAAAGAAATGAGAGGAATAATCCTAGTCGTCGAATGTTGGGCTCGGAGTCCTGTTATCGCGCCAGCCGTCCAGGAAATGCGAGCCCGATAGATGCAAAGGCAACCGCCCGTCCCTGATAGCGATGGTGATGATGAGGAGGAGGATGAGGATGGTCATCACAAGACCCCCCGGCTGCAGCCGGCGTCATGACAGCGGCTACCGGCTGTTGCTGACAGACGCCCTTGTGCCAATTTTTGGCTTCATATCGTTTCGAGTGAGGCGGTGAAGTGTTGGTTACCGGTCGTCAAGACGCGACCAACCCGGGTTCGATGGCCGTTGCCGTTGGCTGTATGCCTCGCCTCAAGTTGATAAGGGCAAGGACAAGGACAAGGACAAGGAAGGATCCAGGTATATATACCGGCATGTCCTCCCGAAGCACTTGGGGATGTTTCTGTTAATGGAGCAACCAGCTTTGAAAACAAGATTGTCAACTCCCCAAGACATACATCATCAAGCTCCCGAGCTCCCCCTCAAAACCCAAAGACAGTTCGGTTCTCGACTGAACCATCATGAGCACCCCATTCTCTTCGTACATCTTTGACGAGGCTGGCATGACTTGGATCACCTGTGACCTTTGCAGCGGGTCCTTTCAGCGTGACGTGTAAGTCATTTCATATCATTCATATAGTCTGGGGCTTGGACCTTTGCTCGAACCCGAATCGAATCAGGGCTTTGGGCTAATTCAAAAATCAAGGGGCCTATGCCAGCTCTGCCAGGGCACCAAGCTCCGGCGGGTGACGTACGATGAGCTCGTCGCGGCATCTTCTCCCCCCCAGGCGCCGCGAGGGGATCAGCCGCCGCCGCCGCCGAGGGACGACAACCGTCAGGGTCCCGGGCCGTCGAGCGGGCGGGGGCCGTCCAACGGCTGCGGGCCTACAAGCGACCGTGGGGTATACAGCCGCCGGTCTTGATCTGGGTTCCCCCGCTGTGAAGCGGCGAGACAGAACCTGAGACGAGACAAGAGTCTCTCTCGCATGTAAATGTGTCTGCTGGTACAATGTTTGGGTCGGCCAGGAATGGCCATGAGTCTGCGTGCGATTGCGTGATGATTTTCCGAGTCGAGATATATACCTTGGTTTCTGCTTTTTCAATAACTTACGGGGGTGGTGGATCTTGACTGAGGCCTTGTTCTTTCTGTCCATGGGCCCATCATGGTTGGTCAACTTGTCGACAGACAGCTCTGCCACCCAATCCACTCTCTATTCTAGCTATATGACACCTTGCCACCGTGTTATCCATGCCATGTTCAAGTCCACGATTATGGAGCATGGTTATTTCAACTAACCGTCTATTGTCCTCCAGAATAACGTCAATTGCCCCGCGTCAAGCCGAACCTGGAAGCTATCACGTAATTCCGTAATTCGGCAAGACCCCGCCCCCACCGGAACTCCGATGCCGCTTCTCCACAAACCACCCGGGCTTGAACAGTCCCGACTCAACTCCTTCCTTCCTTTGTCGACTTTGACGATGCTAGCCGGACTACGACGCCTCACCAGCACCACCACTTCGAGAGCCCTATTGTCGTCCTCGCGCCGGCCGCTCGTCTCCCGCAACATGTCGTCCTTTATTAGCGAGCCCGTGCTCAAGAAGCCCGTCAAGCTGTCTCTGATCCAGCTTGCGTGCGGCTCCGACAAGCAGGCCAACCTCGACAGCGCAGCGTCCCACGTTTCCCAGGCCGCTTCCCGGGGAGCCGGCATCGTCGTCCTCCCGGAGTGCTTCAACTCTCCTTACGGCACCAGCTTCTTCCCCGAGTACGCCGAGACGCTCCTGCCGGGTCCACCCCCGCGGGACGCCGCGCCTTCGTACCACGCCCTCTCGGCCATGGCCTCCTCTTCGAAGGTGTACCTCGTCGGGGGATCGATCCCAGAGTTCAACCCAGAGACGGGGAAGTACCACAACACGTGCCTCGTTTTCGGACCCGACGGATCCCTCCTGGCGACGCACAGAAAGGTGCACCTCTTCGACATCGACATTCCCGGCAAGATGACGTTTCGCGAGTCCGACGTCCTCAGCCCGGGCAACAAGGTCACCCTCGTCGACCTGCCAGAGTACGGCACCATCGCCGTGGCCATCTGCTACGACGTGCGGTTCCCCGAGCTGGCCACCGTCGCGGCCCGCCGCGGCGCTTTCGCCCTCGTGTATCCGGGCGCCTTCAACACCACCACGGGACCCCTACACTGGCGCCTCCTGGGGCAGGCCCGCGCCGCAGACAACCAGCTCTACGTCGCGCTGTGCAGCCCCGCGCGGGCAGCCGAGGGGTACCCCGCCTACGGCCACAGTCTCGTCGCGGATCCCATGGCTCACGTCGCTGTCGAGGCCGACGAGAAGGAGACCACGGTCGAGTGGGACCTTGACCCGGAAAAGATCGCAGAGGCAAGGAGGAATATCCCGCTCAACACCCAGCGGAGGTTTGACGTCTACCCGGATGTCAGCAAGGGCAAGGTCCAGTTCGAGGAGCCTTGAGCATGCCATTCTTTATAGCCATAAATAAAGCCCATTGTGTTAATGGTCCCTGAAGAAGTGGTCCCGTACTGTGGCCATGGATAGATGCATTCAAGCACTTCACAGGCGC
Source organism: Fusarium albidum (assembly GCA_013618265.1). Classification (NCBI taxonomy): domain Eukaryota; kingdom Fungi; phylum Ascomycota; class Sordariomycetes; order Hypocreales; family Nectriaceae; genus Fusarium; species Fusarium albidum. The sequence goes on from JABFEP010001826.1 coordinate 9,367, forward strand.
ATCAGGGTTTACTCGGTTTGAGAGATGCAAATCCTCTATATTTCATGACTCCGTAAGCCCTACCGCAGTAACGCCAGAGTCTTTTTTCCCCCTGTTGGGACGCATTCCTTCCATCCAGAGTAATCTATAGGGCCTTTGTGGCCTTTTTGCTCCCCCCTCTTGATCCGTTTTCCCGCATAAAACTCATAAAAAAAGCCGCCCCTGCCCAATTGCCATTCGCTTTCGGTCCCTGTCGTTATCATCGTCATCGTCATTGCTGCTGCTGGTGCTGCTGCTGGTGCTGTTGCTGGTGGATGATGATTTTGGAGACTTTACTCGAGAGCCTTCTGGGCGAACTTGGGGAGGACGAATGAGGCCTTGTGGATCTCGGCCGAGTAGTATCGGCACTTCTCATCCTCCTCCTCCTTGGACCAGGTCCGGAGAGGGGTCTTGACGTCGGCGTTGGGGTCCTTGGAGCAGACCATGAAGCCGATCTGGCCCGAGGGGTAGGTGGGGATCGTGGTGTAGGCGTACTCGGCGACGGGGAAGATCTCGCGGCAGTCCTTCTTGAGCTTGGTGATGAGAGGCAGGTGGAGCCACTGGTTCTCGGCTGTTTTTGTTGCAACAGAAAGTCAACTCGTCAGCGCGGCTCCCTCCATGCATGTATGGGGAGTCTAGGGTGAAGATATATAGGTATCGAGTAACGGAGCAGGAACAGCAGAAGGCGGCAGCCACGTTGGAAGAACAAACGAAAAATACATGCTAGCACGGGACTACCGGAAGCAGAGCTGGGAAAGCAGCACTGGCTTCTGGCAGTCCCTAGGAGGGGAGGGGTACCAATATGTACCGATCGAGGGAGAGCCCAGCATCCGATCAGCTTTGACCAGCAAGGGTTCCCCGATTCTGCTGCCGTTCCTAGGGACCCCAGGTACTTTCCTCAAGAAAATAGGGAACATACAACCTTGGGTGGTGATGACGCCGCCCTCGCGGAGCGAGTCGAAGAGGAGCTTGAAGTAGCTCTTCTCGAAGAGAGCCTCGGCGGGGCCCTCGGGGTCGGAGGAGTCGGTGATGACCACGTCGAACTCGTTCTTGTAGTCGTTGAGGAACTTGAAGCCGTCGCCGATGTGGACCTTGGCCTTGGGGTGCTCGAAGCCGACCGACATGGTGGGGAGGTACTGCTTGGAGAGGCGGACGACGGCCTCGTCGATGTCGCAGAGGATGGCCTCCTCGACGCAGTCGTGCTTGACGATCTCTCGGAGGACACCGCCGTCGCCGCCGCCAATGACGAGCACCTTCTTGGGGTTGGGGTGCGAGTTCAGGGCGAGGTGGGTGATCATCTCCTGGTACGAGAACTCATCGCGCTCGGTGCACTGGACGACGTTGTCCAGGACCAGGACGTTGCCAAAGTCGGTGGACTTGAAGATGAGCACGTCCTGGTACTTGCTCTTCTCGTGGACGAGGACCTTCTCAACGCGGAGGGTCATGGCCTGGCCTGTTTTCGACGCATGAGAACTGGGGTTCGGAGTGACGTGAAAATTCGGTCCTGGTGGGGTTGCTTACCGGGCCACATCTCCGAGATCTCTCGGAACCAGCCATCTAGGAGAGAGACAGTTAGCCAATGCCTTTGTTTCGTGGCAGATTGCGAGCAGCGAATCGTCGGCTGCTAGCTGAGGGTATCGCGACGAGGCGGTCTCATCGCCATCATGGGAGAGGGGCAGCGCGGGGTAGTCG
>JABFEP010001828.1:0-12665 GCA_013618265.1 Fusarium albidum
GGGTGTATCGCGCTGTTATTGCGACGCAGCGGTAGAGGCCGAGGGGGTGGCGGGAGGATGAGTATATCTCGCTGGAGAGTGTTAGTCGGGGTTTATAGAGACTGAGAGCAAGACTTGCATGGGGCCTAGGGGCCTGATGGCGTTGAGGAGGGAAGGGCCGGTCATTATTGGAGATATGGCTCAAATGGAGCTGTCTAATGATGAAATAGAGATATATCTCGTTCTTGTAGATGGCTAACCTCGGTTGATAGAGAGTGAGTCTCACCCTTGGTAGTTTGGCATGAGGTTATTAACACGTTCTAGAATGAGGAGAAAAAGAAATGATTGAAAAAAATAAACATGAACCCTTAAAACTCACTTACTCATTGCTTTCCTTTGGAGGTCTAGCCGTTCCATGGCTTGCAGTGAGTCAGCGGGTCTTGGGAGTTGAGCTGCAGCTTTCCAGTTGCAGGGTATCCATGATAAGATAATGCAGAAGCCATCATGAAACGTGACAAAAATAACCAGAACAGCAAGATTAGAATATATTTAACATTGCCCTCTAGTTGATACATTGAACGTATCAGTGACCGGTGTAAGAAGACGTTGTATTTGGTTCGGAGCAATCCGGATGAACTATTTCCGCCGAACCGTTCGCAACGGTGAGGCAGGTGTAAGTAGTAACCCTGCTAGGCCCCCTGCTAGGCCCCTGATAGGCCCCTGGCCGCATCTCTAGCCTCCAACGCGCTCAATCCTCGACTCGACAAAAACATTTGGTCAGCTTTCCGAGCTCCTTGTTTGTTGACTTCTTTGCTGTACAGTACCTCAACCCCGACCAGACAAAGACACAAGTTACGTGTACGAGCTCCATTTAATTTGTACGACAAGACGATTGTCCGACACTCCTCACTGTTGCTGTCGCGATGCACTGAATCGCGCCACCTCTCTCTCTCGACCCTGGACGAACATGAAGCTATCGCGCACTCTCTAGCCGCCTACAATCGCCCTTGCAACCCTGCCCGAACGACGCCGATGGACCGCGACAAGAGCTTGCTGCCCGGGGGGCCGATCGCCAGACCGAGCCTGCTCGTGGTGAGGGAATCGGCGAGGAAGCCCCTGTTCGCGGGCGGTGGCCCCCGCGGGGAGGACAAGAACAAGGAGAATGAAGGCGCGCGCCTGAGCAGCCCGAGGCTGCGTAGCAGCGTCAGCAGCAACGGGCTGTCGCGGTCGGCGAGCGACGATGCGGAGCGGAGAGGAAGCAGAAGAAGCAGCAGCAGCAGCAGCTTCACGTCCCCTGGAGGCTCGAGGATACCGAGACCCGGGTTCTCGAGTCGCAAACGACTCTCCATGAACGAGGCCTTTGAGCTGGCCGCCCAGTTTTCCGAGGACGACGCGGAGGGTCACAGCCAGGCTATGGATGCATCGCCCAGCCCTGCCCCGCGAGCCTGGCGCGAGCGCCGTCAAGGGGACGAGAATAGGACGAGGAAGACCATGGACACCAAGGCGCCGAGCCGGCCGTTCTCGCGGGAGTCGCTGGCCTCGTCGGCCGTGCCTGATGCGAAGCCATCGCCCGAGAGGTCCGAGTCACCGCGACGGCGGTCCTATTACGGCAAGTCGAGGATAGGGCTCGGGCCTAAGGGGCCAACGCCGGAGACCGCCATCCCGACGACCAATGGCGTTAATAAGAACGTGGACGGACCGCCTAGCAAGCTCCGTCCGACCACGAACTGGCTGAGACACCTGCCTTCCAAAGATGACCTCACGAATCAAGGGCGTATTCCGGCGCTGGCTCCTGGAATCGAGGACCCACTGCCATCCATCGAGGCTGGCGCGGAGCATCAGGAGCCTGCCCCTTCAAAACCAGCTGAAGCCGCATCACCCGAGAAGAGCTTCGCCTGGCAGGTTGAAGACGATTTCACGGCCGGAGACCTGCAGGCGTCAGACAGCCCCAGGATCAGAATGAATCCTCGACCGTTTGCGAACCGGATCGCCTTTGACGAGGGCAGCGAGGTGGACATCAACTCGCGAACAAGAGTGGCAGCGCCTGGATCACGGAATACGAAACTGGACGAGATCAAGTCGAGGGAGATCAAGACGGGCAGCGATATCCCGCTTGCGCTGCCGCAGCCAAAGCAGAGAAACAACACAAAGATCGACGAGATACGTGAGCGTGAGGAAAAGGTCGAGCACCAGATACCCATACAAGACCGCAAGGCACCCCGACCCAAGAACACCAAGCTGGACGAGATCCGACGGCGCGAGATCGATGGCATCTCAAAGAGATCGCTGGCTACCATAAAGCTGGGCGAGATACGCGAGCAGAATTCCATGAGCCGCTCAATGTCTCCAGAAGAAAACCGACCGCAGACGAGCCGCGGCGTGGTTCCAGAGGCCAAGGCCTCGACAGAGCTCGAGACGGAGGAGCCGCCTCGACCCAAGTCTGCGTTTGAGGTGGGAGGAGAGCGAATCCCCGACACGCCCGTGACGGTGTACAAGACGCGGCGGGCCAGCATCGATGTGCATGCCGAAGATGGCGGTGAACCGAAGGACTCTAAAGGTGTCACGGAGCGTGCGCGGCCGGGCCTGCTGCACAGACGCCAGGATTCCCAAGACGTGCTGCGACGGCTGGCCAGGGCTGCAAGCTCGAGTCCTGCCCCAGAGCCGGTGCCCGAGCCTGAGCCTCGACGGCTAGCGGACAGTGCCAAACCCGCGGCCGTGCCCCCGGATCCCAAGCCCAGCGCTGCATCTTCAATTCCACAACCTGTCGCCGACAGTGGACCTCGACAGCGCCTGCACCGATCAGCTCGAGATCCCGACCACTCAAAACCCACGGTTGGATTCGTCGGTCTGCCACGAAGCCGTTCCACGGACTCTGTCAAGAGCAAGAGGTCCAGCATGCAGTCGGAGGTGGACCCCACGGATCGGATCGAGGCCGAGATCAGCCTCTTTGCGCCAGCTGACAACCAGTCCGAGAAGGGCTCCGTCAAAGCGCCCTCGCCCGTGCCAGAGTCGGATGACGATGACGGGGAGCCTGAGGCGACGCCACGGCCTTTAAAGGTAGATCCGCTAACGATGCCAACGCCAAAGGTCACGGGCGCATACGTGGAGACGCCCGCGACGGTCAAGGTGGAGAAGCTGGTCGAGGTGAAGGAGGAAAAGGCGAGGGAAAGGGAGAAGGAAAAGCCAAGGAGGGAAGAACGGGCGCCGAGGCCAAGATCTGCATCGCTGCGAAATAAGAGAACGGAGCGTGTGGCCAGTGGTAGTGACAGAGACACGGCTTCGGACCCGGGGACGGACGACAAGTTTACCACCAGGACCTCGTCGGCGGGGGTGAGAAGGCGGCGCTCGCGTTCACTGTCACGGCGCCGAGCTCCGCTTAAAAACTCGGCCCGCCTCCCCTCGGTCAAGGACGACCTCAAGCAGCTCCAGCGCACGCACCACATCGACGACTCAACGCTGGACGACCTCGAGGAGGTGATTTCAGGGCGCAGGGCTCCGTCGCGGGATCTCGAGGACCTTCTCGACAAGCTGCCGCAGCACCCGCCCGTGGACGACGACTTTGACTTTGACCTCGAGCTCGACACCAAGCTCAACACCAGAACCAACCAGATCGACCCTCAGAAGCATGACAACTCGGACCTGGACCGGCTCACGCGGATGAACAATACGCTCAAGAGTAGTCTCTACGGGATTCACACTGCGGCGAGGGGAATCGAACGGCTCTCTGACCAGGTCAATCACAAGAACAAGGAGGTTGAGAACAGCAGCACCGCCACAGAGAACAAGGTTGCCGAAACCCAAGACACCAAGCCCGAGAAGGAGCTCCTTGACACCGAGAAGCCCCAAATCACACCCGAGAAGATGGATGCTAAGGCCGACAGCCACGGCGGCGTGCCCGCCTGTGCAACGCACCCGGGCGCTGGGACCATGTCGCACATCCAGATCCCCATCCCACGCCTCTACCACCGCAAACCGGCCTTCCGCCTGTCGCTCCTGGGCCTCGCGGCGCTCCTCCACTCCCTCATCCTCACCTCCCTCACGCACCTCATCCCTCACGCACCCGCCTTCCAGGCCTCCACGCCCATCAACATGAGGCCGTACATGTCCGCCGCCGCAGAACCCTCCGTGAGGGACACCTTCCGCGTGCTCATCACCGGCATGTCCCACCAGTTCTCTGCGTCCGACCTGTCCGCCCTGCGCACTCCGGGGTCGGACTTTGACGCTCTCATCTGGGAAAACGCCCGCAGGGTCAAGCATCAGATCAACAAGAGGACCGCTACCCTCCCCGCCGACGACAACTCCAGTCTCCTGCCGTACATCTCCGACTGGGCATCCCACTGGCGCGCCAAGGATGGCCAGCCTCGTGACGAGTCCTGGGAGCTCAGCAACATTGGCCTCCTGCGTGTTCCCCCTGCTGATAACGATTCCAAGAGGAGCATCTCCCGCGTGCTGTTCACGAATGGCATCATGATTGCTGGTTCGCCTCTGGCTGTCAACGTGTGCAGCGTGCCCGGGGGTGCGTTGACGCTGGGGATCTCCTGGAATGAGGGTGTTGTCGAGGAAGAAGTCATGAAGGGGTTGGCCATGGACTTGGAGGTGTTTATGACGCGGCTGCATGAGACGGGGAGGTTTACTGGTTGATGGCTTGCGAAGAAAACCTGCCCATAATCTCCGGCCTGGTGCTAGTCAACAATGGCAAGACGAGACGACCCCTATTTGCAAGTACTCGACATTGCTCAACCAACGGCCAAGCACACCCGAGTCCGGATCATAACCAAGTTCATCCTCGAAAGGGAAGGGCTATTTTCATTAAAAGCTGTATTTGCAAGTATATTCTACCCGTCGTCCAATACCAGGCCAAAGGGGGGCCACAGGCATCTCGCCCATGGTTCAGTCCACCTCCTTCGTAGCATTTCCAAAGCCCACTAGCATTTCCAAAGCCCACTCCCAGGATTTCTATCCAAACGCCTCGCATGTAAAAAATTCATCTGATGAAAAGCCTCTTCCGGAGACGACTCTACCATCCTTCGCCGGGGTTCCGTCTCGCCCGGGTGCTGCCGCGGAAGTAGTCGTACTGAGAAGGATCCGACACGTCCGTCTCGCTCTCGTTCTGCGCGAGGCCACTGTAGCCTCGAGGTCCGCCGCCGAGGGCGCTCATCGAAGGGCCGGGCGAGTGCACGGGCGTCATTCGTCCCGATGAGCCGACTCCGCCAACGGGCGAGGCCGCGGCGTTCTGAATCAGCCCCAGACCCGACGAGCTTTCGTTGCTCTGCTGGTACATCGGGCTATGCGTCCGGCCCGGCGCGTCAGGGCCCGACTGTTGGGTGAAACCGGCAAGGCCAGGAGCAGCCGCTGGTCGGTAGGCCTGGTAGCTAGAGTCGGTGGAATTCGGCGCCATGCGCCTGCCCGGCGCAAAAGGAGACTGAGCGCGGCCAGACACGGGTGTGCCGGGTCGCGAGCCAAAGTCGCTTCCGGATCCAGGAGTATCAGGCCGCATGATTTCTCCGGGGCGGCCGTAGATCTCGCCTCCGCCGTGGTCCTCGGCAAACTCGGCTCGGTTCTTGTAGTACTCAAAGTCCATCTGAGTATCGGCCACGAATTCGAAACCGGGGACGTTGTTGGCAGTCTTGCCCGGTCGTCCGCCCTGCATGGGGTTCATCGCATACATGTCCGAGTAGCCGCTGGTGCTCATGATATCGCTGGGGTCTGCATCTCGGCCGTCGCTCAGTCGGCCCTTGTAAATGGCCGGGAGCAGGTTCTGGGCCTTGGCATGCACCATGGGTGTGATGAGAGGCTTGTACAGCGCGGGGTGGCCGAAACGATTCGCCAGTCTGTCGCTGCGCAGGCGGCTCTCCTTGGAGTTGACTCCTTGCTCTGTGTTCTTGTTGCTATCCCGGGTGCTGTAGTATCGAATCTGGGTGTCAAACGCCCGGTTGCAGTAGAACTTGAAGGCCAGCATGAGGAATGGCAGCGGCACGACACAGAAGAACTCGATGTGGGTGGCCTCAGTCCCGCGGACCCAGCAAGTCAGCATGACAACAAGGTTCGAGAGCATCGTTGCGAAGATGAAGCGGTTGAAAATGACGCGCCAAAACATGCCGCCAGACTCAGTCTTGGTCACGAAGCGGTAGAGGAGCAGGTACTTCTTGAGCCAGGAGTCGATGAGGAAGTACATGGCTGTGGCGGGCAACACCAGAGGCTGGATACCGGCAAAGCACAGGGTGACGGTGGCGTAGTAGAGGAAATAGTTGTAGTAACTGGCGTATTCGAAAGGAGGGGGGGCAGTCAGTTCAATCAGCTCTCTCGGGGTAGGACTCGAGAACTTCTTGAGGAAGAAAGCCTGGACCAAGGGCCACAGCTGAGCCAGGTCGATGGCTGCACCAAGCTGGCGCTGAAGCAGATAGGTAACCCAGAAGGGGCTGTTGGTGCAAAGCGAAGTGAAGAGCGTGGCCGCGAAGTTCTTGTCGAGAATGGCCTGCCAAGCATCTCGCCCGGAGCCAGTCTCCTCGATGACGCCAGCCACAAATTGCCAAATTGTGTTGAAGATGGAAAAGATGATTAGGTTGTTGAGGACGAAGAAGAAGTAGAGCTTGGCCAAGACGTGCCTCTCTCGTCCCGTCTTGGTCTGATCGCCAGCCTTGATGGAGAGTCGGCGGAAGATGATTGGGAGGACGAGATACACGAGGGACATGAGAGCCGGCGAAATAATACCCTGAGCGACACCCCAGAAGTTGGTGTCGGAAGAGAGCGTCTTTTGGAATGCTGGCCAGACCGATCCCAGGTTACCTAAGTTGACCAGGAAGATGGCGATTCCGAGATTGGGAACGATCCAAATAAAGGTCAGCAGCGTAATCCAGAAGTTGTTGATCCATCGTCGTCGGCTTCGCGTCGAGGCGTACAGGGGCATGTTTTCCCAGATAATGTCGTTAGGTCGAGGCGCGAGTCTGACGGTAGCACCAACCGGCCTCTTCTTGCGGCAGGAATAAGCAATACCGTGAGCCTCGGCAATATCCGAGTAACTGGCGAAACCATAGGGCATTGAGCCTCGCGTGTCGACGCTGGCGCGAACCGCCTTGATCTCAACCTCGAGGTCTCGAATGCGCTGGGTGTAGTACTCAATGGCATCGACCTTCTGACCCTTGGGGTACGTTCCGTATGACCGGTCCTTCTTGGAGGGCTTGCACATGGGGCGGGCGGCGGGGACATTGTTAGGGTCCTTGAGATACTTTGCCAGGACCTGCTCGAGCTTGCGGACGGCGTCGTCGTGCTGGGCGATGAGATTGGGAAGCTCCTTGACGTTTCGGGCGACAGCTGTGCGGGCAAAGGACGAATTGGGTGCAACCGTGTCGATGATCCTCGCAATGCCTTCGTCAGAACAACCCTTCTTGGGGATATCAAACACCTAGAGGAAAAGTGAGCTGGAGCCAACGGGCTAGGGGGAAAACACTTTAGGGGAACTTACCATGAGAGTACGTGAATGAAGGCTCTTTTGGTAGTCATCGCTCTCAAAGTACTTCCTCCTAAGCTGGAGAACCTTCCTATAGTTGAACCAGAGGTAGCCAGCGATGATGATGTTGAACACCCAGGCCACGACAACCTGCGCCCAGATGGCCTTGCCCCAGACGTGGAGAGGGGTGATTCTGGACACCCAGGTGTTGCCGCCTTCCGAGCCAATCGTTTCCCAATTGACGACGTGGACGGGCAGAAGGATACCGAGGCCAGCGATGCAGAGGGTGAGGAACATGTTGCGGCACATGCGGACGAAGCGGAGGAAGACAGTGGCGTCCATGCCAATCAGCTGAACGAGCTGATCCTCCCTGGTCTTCCATAACGTCGTGATCCACGACCAGGGGGCCTTTCCTATAGGCGGCGGTGCGTGCTTCTCATCGGCGTGTTTTAGTTTCGGGGCGTAGATGGCCTGGTTATACGGTCGGAGGAGGGAGAAGCAGATGGCAATGAAGATGGTAACGGGCAGGGCCGTGGCCAAGGCCGAGACCAGTGAGGCCGCTTGAAGCTATATTCCAGGGCGTGAGCAGTCGGCGAGAAAAGGAGACGACGAGGGCGTGCGTATGCACCCTGGAAGGGAGCCAAATCAAAACATACCTGGTCGTTAAAGGGGTTCTTGAGCAAGTCGAGCAGCTTCTCGCCAGTATCCTTCCCTCCCTCATCCTGGCGGGCAAACAGGCGGCCCAAATAGCTTGCGTCCATGGCGGGCGAAGCGTCGCCAACGGGCGAAAGGCGTTGGAGCTTAACTCAGGAGAGGCGTCGACCAAAAAAAAATCTGTTGAGATCTCCCAGAGCTCTCAATTTCTCGATAGAACTCGGCAGTCTTGGAGATGGCTAGCCACGTCTCAAATTATCGGGATTGATTCGCAAGAACGGGGGGGATCTCGTATTCGCCCGGGGCGGGTGATCAGGTCCAAAAGTGGGCGGGCCGGAGAGTAAATAAAGCCGAGGCAAGCGCAGTCCCTGAACGAGAGGAAAGACAGCGCGGACGGCACGGCAATGTCAGGAGGAAGAACGCCACGCGATCTCGCCCGCTGACAAGGAGAGTTGGTCGTGGACAAAGGCCCCAAGTAAACAAAAAGAAAACGAGAGTCGCTATGTTCTATGAATCCGGGAGGGGGGCCCGTGAGCGAAAGTTGATGCGCCGAAAGGGGCGAGAGAGATGGCGTCACACGAGGATACGCGACGGAGGAGAGAAGGGAAGGGGAAAGGGAAGAGGGAAAAGGGGACAAAACGAAGGGATCGGGTAGAGGAAAAAAGGATGGGGATAAGGTCCAATGATACGGAGAAGGTGAAAAGGTAGGGCTGGGGGAAGAGGTTCTAAGGAGCCATGACATCCATGGACATTATCATGGGGACATTTCGGGGAAGCCCAGCGAAGATGGATGCCAACCATCGGCTTGGCTTGTTGTACAGTGTCAATTTGCTGACCCAGATTGGGGACGTTGCAGGGTTTTCTCTGCGGCGTGGCACAGTGCGCATAACGCCAGGCACTCCCATTTTCCATCCCGTCTAAATCCAGGGGACTCAACCGCTGAGACCAACCAAGAGAGCCATCCCGCTGCAAGACCGCTGCAAGCCTCCACTGTAACCGCCCCTCCCCCAAAATTTTCCAACAAGCTCACACCCATACAGGCACGGCTGCTGATTCGTCCCCTGCGTTGCCCGCCAGCTCACTCGTGCCCTTTGCCGTGCCCTTGCCCAGCCCGGGAAAGGAAAGCCCGGCCTTCCGTGGGGAGGGGGGCAGTGCTATTTTTGACCTCGACGGACTGCCTGCGGGGCCCGCTGCGGTGGGTCCGAAGCCGACCCCGGAAGACCGCTGGGACGGCTCTCGACCAGTCGTCGCCCTCCTTTGGCGTGCATTTGCCACGCATTGTCGGTCTTTACCCCTGCATGGATGACTTTTTTTCTTCCTTCCTTTCTTTCTTGGATCTCTCTGTCCAAGAGGAATACGAAGAGCTGCCATGCTCGGTGGAAGCCGACGTCGTTATCTGTTATTCCAGAAGGGGAAAGTGATGGGCTGCCCTCTTTCAGGCTTTCTTTGATTCTGAGAATAACCGTTGCAAACTCGATCAACGGGTTCAAGGCACCCGTTGTTAAGACGTTGTTTACCTTTAACACGCCCCCTTGAAAAGAAGTCCAAAGAAACCGGGTATAAGCAGTGGGAAAAAGGAACTTGTCCCATTCCATCTTCCGGCACTGACGCCCGAAGCGCGCCTCGAGATGCCAAACGTCCTTGGATCAGAGACCTTTTTTCTGCATGGATGGACCCGACGACAGCCTCAATGATGCAGTCTGTCGTCTTCTTTTGCCACCCTCCCGCAAACCCGATCTTACTTTTTGTTTTGCCCGCTAGAATCGTACCAAGAAGACGCGTAAACCGATCGGGACCGCAGAAAAACAAGACCAGACAGATCGGGAAATGCCTCGTTGTTCTCGCATGTTCTGGCTGTTTTATCCAAGAGGGTCCCAAGGTTGAAACAGCCAAGGTCAAAAAAACCTCTAGGAGGAGGGTCCTTTTCCACCCCCAGTGAAATCATGACTCGAGGCATTCGATGCCCTTTTTTACTCTAGCCATTCAGTAGCTGTCAACTCGTCATTGCCAACACCTGTTCGGACGACGGTTCCCTTTGTGCCTGGATGGCTCGTTGGTGGTTCTCTTTTCTTTCTTTGTTTTTTTCGTCTTCTAGCGCTAGAATCTCGACCGATCTCGACTGGACTGCCATTCGAGCAAGGGCCTCCAGGGGTAAAAAAAAGTGTCCGCCGCCAAACCAGAAGGCGACGCGTGGAGGCGGAATTCCCACTTGGTAGCCGCCTTTGAAACTGCTGTTTAAAAAACCCAGCCGCCGTCGGGAACCTTCGCCGTGTCTGTTTCCAGCTGGTATTTTTTGTTCATGACTTTTTCAGTGGAGACGGCCTCCCTTGGTCCTCTCATCTGATATGTTTTACCAATTTCTAGCTGGCTGAGGAATGATACTAACTAGCACGCTCTCCTGGTAAAATACGATTTCAATTACGTGAGAATTAGGGAAATGACAGACAACTACATCTACGTCAGAGTTGCTTTAACAAAGAAAAAAAACATCCGGCGTCAGATAGCTACCTCGGTCAGCTCACGACCTGATGAGACGCCGTAGACAAGGATCAATAGCTTACCTCAGGGTCCTTTCCTTCCTTCTCTCTCATTCCCGGACCGGATCCTCGTCCGGAGCGACGTGAATCCGAGCCGCATTCGTCAACCCACGGACAAAACACCCGATATCTCTCTCTGACCCCTAAGAGCAATTGCGGTGGCTGTGTACTCTGCACGCAACGTTCCTCCACCGGGAGGCCTTCAGATTTCCTCGGCAAGAGTTCAATGGACATCTGACGAGGTTCGTTTCATTGCATTGAAGAATGTTCACCATGACGACACATCCTCCACTTCTCCATGGGAAGCTCAGGGAACGGCATCACCGGCCCGTTGGGTCAACCCGAGAGGAGGGCGGTCGGAGGCCCCCTGGGAGGATGTAGAAACACGGGTAGATTGGCCCAGGGCGGTGGCTTCATTGGTTGAAGCGTCATATAGAGTTCTATTGCCCGGTGAAACGGGCGATCTGAGCGTTTCTCTGGGAGTTGGTCGAGATTCTTGTTCACCCGGATGATCCAGGGTAAGTAGCTCGAGTTGGAGGTCTGCACTGGCCCTCTTCGATCCGCTGACTCGTAGAACAACTCCTATCTAGTTCCTGGACTGGGCATATAAGTTCCAGTCTATAATGTTTTGCTTATGGTTTCCACAGACGACTGCTTGTGAGGTCGAAAAGCCCGCGCCGAGATGGACCGAGAACCTGAGCCGTCTGAGTCAACACAATGATATCACATGAATCCCAAGTCACCTACGAATCAACAGTTTACTACCCAAGGACGAATATACAACCAGATCCCAATACCCCAAGCGGACCCTTGAAGAGTGTGCCACTCATCCTGCCATTTTTTCGCCGTTCCCAAATTCCTCATTTCAATTCATTCAGACCAGACCACTCGTGTTTGACCACCAAGAAGGGAAAAAAAAAAAAGTCGTCAATGAAACCAAGCCATGGGGACTAAACCTCAACGGGTCCCTGACTCCGCGTCTTCCGCGCCGTCTTGCCAACAGCCGGAGGAGCCTTCTTGTCCTTCTTGGCGGGCTTGCCGCTGCCGCTGCTGCTGCTACTGGCGCTGCTCTTACCGTTGGTCTCGACGGCCGTCGGCTCATCCGCGACGTCTGCGACGCGGGCCTTCTTCTCGGCGCGCTCCTCCGACTTGGACTTTTCTGCCAGGACGGGAATGTCGCCGTTGGTCGCTGCTGGGGCGGCGGCGGAAGCGGCGGTAGGAGGTTCATCGAGCTTGCGCTTCTCTCCCGCAGCTGCCTCGTCGCTGGCCTCGGAGGACTTGCTACTAGCTCCGTTCGCTTCGACGGGCTTCTTCTTCTTCTTCTCGTCGGCCACGGGAGCGCCCTTTGGAGCGGAGACGGCCGGGGCCGAGCCCGACTCGACGCCCGTCGTGACAAAGGCGACCTCGTCCTCGTTCTTGGGTGGCTCCTTGGGCTCCTCGTCGATCTTGAGCTCCGGCCTCGGCGAGCCGCCCACGGGGGTCCTGTTGTTGATGGGCGTTTCCGGCACGGACATGACCTCGACGGGCTTGGGCACGGGGGCGCTAAGGCCGCCGGCGGGCTTCTTCTCCTCCGGCTTGGCAGCGGGCTCCGAGGTGGTTTCCATGGTGGGAGCGGCAGCTTCGGCCTCGGGCGCCTTGGGGTCAGGCGCGCCGACTGAGAGATGGTCAGTCAAGTGTCAGCTTCATCGGTGGGGTTTTTTCCATCGATGGGTAGCAGGTTTGGGCCATGGAGGTATCCCTCGGCATCACGGACTGGCCAATTGCACAACACCCAATGCGCGCATGATGGAATCACGGCCATTGCGAAGTCGCGGGGGAGAGGGGAAAGCAATACCTTTGTCTATAGCTGGGGCGATTCCGTCCGACATGGCGATGACGTAAGGGCGGGTTTATCGCAACTCGGCTCTGGCTTACAAGCTGACGACCAGGCGACGACGGCGAGGTCAACAATGGATGCGGAGGGATACCTCCATGGCCCAAACCTGCTACCCATCGATGGAAAAAACCCCACCGATGAAGCTGACACTTGACTGACCATCTCTCAGTCG
>JABFEP010001836.1:0-12450 GCA_013618265.1 Fusarium albidum
GAGAACACCTCTAAGCAAACCCGAGGCTCCCGGTCGGCACCCGCTGAGACAGCCCGTCCACCTCTCGCTTCAGCGCCTTCAGCACTCGCCTGACATCGGCCAGGTCCGCGCCGCCGGCGTTGTTCCCGTGTCCCGGAGGGGGCAGGGCGGCATCACACCTCTTCAGGAGGTCTGCCACAGATGGCCCCATCACCCCGCCCTTGCCTGTACCTCCACGCCGGCGCACCTCGGCAGCCCAGTCGTTGACCGTGTAGACGATCAGCTCAATCATGCGATTGCGCACCGACCCGCTGAACCCGTAGTCTTGGCTGTCAAACACGCCCTCCAGCACCCGCACGATCATGTCGTGCGAGACCCCCAGCGTGAGGAACAATTGCACCGGCCAGCTAGAGTCGGCCCCAATCGTCGCGTCCTGTTGGTACGCCACCGCATACCGGCACAGTTCGGGGAGGAGATCCTGCACGGGGAAGATGAAGCTGTCGAGGGATGTGCGGTGGGCGATGTTGCGGATCTTGCTCGTCACAGACTCGTACGGCAAGGGGGGCGAGGGCATCCCGGGCTCCGAGTTCTCCAGGCGCGACGTGACCTCCTCGTGTGTCTGCTGGATCAGGTTGCTCCAGGTTCCCGAGATGGTCATGTGGTTTCGGTAGTCGGCCACATGGTAGATGAGCAGGCACAAGTCGTAGTAACCAGCCTGGTCAGCGTAGTCGTTGAAAAGCTGACATTGTGAGCCAGGATATCTGCCAATTTGATACTTTGTGTCACATACCTCTGAAAGTCCTTGAATCTTGCCCTTGAGGGCTTCCTGGATCTCCAGTTTCCGCTCGGCGTCGATCCGGTCATCCGCCTCGAGCCGCCCCAGTAAGTCGTCCTGGATGTGAGCAATCTCCAACAGCTCGGTCACGCTGTGGTTGAGCATCTGCTGCTGCTGCCGACTCACGCCGGTGGTGGCCACATTGGCGTTCGCCTTGGCAAGACTGAGGAGCTTGATTCGATCCTTGATGCTAATGGCAAAGTCCGAGTTGGCCAGCTCAGCCTGGACTTCAGCCGCGTCAAAGAAGCGGCTGCGGTTAGTGTAGAACCGGCAGAGCAGATCGGCGTGCTCGGCGTTTGTCCCAGCGAGGCGCTGCAGGAAAGTGATGACGTGAGGCGAGTTGATGGCCAAAATACGGTCCGTCCAGCCCTGCTGGATGTACCACTCGTAGAGATCAAAGTGGAACACCTCATCGTCGGAACCGTTCACCACCTCGTATGCCTCAAGCTTCTTAGTAGCAATCAAGGTCGGTGTGCCATCGATCATCTCGGGCTCGCGGCTCGACGCCGCATCCAGGTGTTGCAGGGCGTCGTGGATCATATCGTAGCATCGCTTGCGCTCGTTGTAGGCGTTTGCTCTGGGGTCGGATGATGGCTTTCCATCATTGACCCATGACAAGGCCGTGTTACCCCTGTCCTTCTCCCGGGCGACAACCAAGCACAGCTGAATCGCCCCAGCGTAGTACTTGAGGTCAACGTACTGGGTGACTGCAGTCTGGAGGTTGGCAAACGTCAGACTCCCTGCGACCCTCTCGAAGAGCCTCAAGCTCTCGTACAGAAGGCCCCGGGAGACGGTCTCGTTGGAAGCCTGGTCCGAGGCACGCTTCAGCTGTTCTTGAGCCTTAAAGATCACAACATCATCAGGGCTGCAGAAACTGCCGCATCTCCTTCGCAGGGCGTCAGCGACAGTCTCAACATTAGAGCCGCTCTCAATGTTGCGGTTAACAATTGCCTTGACAAGCAGCTTGGCAAGGTCCTTGCCATCCGTCTGCGCGAAAAGCTTCTCGTAGGTCAGATGCTTGAGTTGTTGCCGAGCCGTGTCATCCAGGCGAGTAAAGATGTCAGCCACGCGCTCATCAAAGAGCATCAGCACAAACGAGATACCCTCGGAAATGCTCTCCATGAGCTTCTGCAGCGCATGCAGAGCCTGATGCTCCGCCTGCAAGGCAACCTCTTCTTGCCGGCTCGAGACATGCTGTAGGTCAGATGGGCCCGACAGGCCTTGGATCAGACCGCGGTTAGAGTCGAGGAACCGCCTCAGGCGCTCCAGGTTCTCCTGAACAGCGCTCAGCTTGGCGAGAGGAATGGTCGAGTTGATGACAATACCGCCAGTAGGCGAGGCACCAAGGGTGATGACTGTAGACTTCCACAGCTGGCGTATCAGACGGGAGAGATACAGAGCCAGGGCGTCATGTCGGGAAGAGAGTCTGACCGAGTCGGTGGTCAGGGAGGTGCCATCCGTCTCGGTAATTGTCGGCTGTCCACCAAAGTCGACAAACACAGACCGTGCCCGATCTTCTGTTGCCTGATCGATGGCCCGCGCTGCGCCTGGTCGAGCATCACCGCCGTGACCGCAAGCCACCGCCAAGGCTGTCGAGACCGTTTCCACACGGCCGTAGAGCTGGATGAATCGGCGGCAGACTTGCTCGTAGCCTTCGTCTCCCACAGCACCCCGGATCGCCGACGCAAATATGTCCACAAATCGCCGTCGTCGAATAACGTGCACACCCGTGTTGGTCAGAACGGCAAACTCGCTGGGCGCCTCGTCGAATTGTACAGCCAGTTCGTTCCCGAATCCGAGGGGCTGTGGTGCGGCTGAGAAGGGCTGCGTAATCAGACCGACAGCCTCCGCCCGGCTGCCGATATCAATCCAACTGGCACTTTCAAAGTATTTGAGCGGAGCTGTCGGAGGTGTGTCCTTAATACGACCAGTTTCGGGGCCAGAGACGAAGAGCGTGTCTTCGTTCGGGTTGGACTCCTTGCTCACAAAATCCAAGAAGTATCCTGGCGCAAATCGCGAGCCTTGTCGGCTTTGGGTCAGGGCGGGTGATTCCAAGTCGGTTATCGTCTCGCCTCCGGCATAACCAGACCGACGAGGGTTCTGGCTGGGAGGGAACTTGATGAATTGGACCTGCATGCTCTGGGGCGCCATGTTCGACTGGGAGCCATACAGATAGGAAGCCGCGCTCGTCGCGCTGAAGAATAGGCGGCAGCCCGTGTTGGTCAGGGCCATGAGGTGAAGCTTGGACGCCTCTTGCTTGGAGATTGGGCTGATCGCAACTATGTCCGTTCGATCGTTCAACAGCCTGGATTGGCTGATCATGTGGGCAATATCGCGGAGACAGTGCACCTTCTCCTTCTCGATAACCTTGTTGAGTCGGTCCGGGGCCTCCATGTGATACGTTCGGATGGTTGATCGGCTCGAGAGAGTGTAGACCAGATTCCTCGAGTCGTCGATCACGATGTCGACCAGGTGTTCGGGAGTCTTTTGCGACCAGAAACCTCCTTGCAAGGTGACGACCGAGGACCAGCCGGGATTCGTATGGTTGATCTTACCGCACCGATTTGAAAACCACTTTTCCTCGGACTGATAATAGAGCTCGTTGATATCAATGTCGTTGCTTCCTCCGAAGAAGATTCGGCCGTTCGCAGATCCTGAGATAACGCGGACATCGGTGCCACGGAGCGGGAGCATCATCTTTGTCTGGTAGAGAGCAACTGCCTTGGTCCCCGACGGAGTGTCAGTGCTGGACACACCCAGCAGAATCATCTCCGACGACGTCGCCACCACCAAGATGTGCGTGATTGTGTTGACGAAGATGCCTGGCTTGGGGGGTACGAGCGCGACGGCGTGGATGGTGTGTGGCTGGTCCTCAAAGCCGATCAGCTCGGGATCGGGGTGTGTATAGTCCCACAGGAATAGCGAGTTGTCAATAACAACCCAGGCATGGTTGATCTCGGCAAAGAGGCCCATCAGGGTCTGAAGTTCGCCCGCGTTGTAGTGATCGAAGATTTGGTTCGGGATAGGGAACATCTGGGTCTTGTGGAATGGGGCGACGGGGGAATCGGTCGTTTCGAGGTCATACTCGGACGATGCGCCCTCTGCTGTCATTAGCACATTCTCTTCACCTGGTTATCTCGGCGCCTCAACCTACGTCTGCAGTAAGAGTCCAGGTCGGGGAAACGGCCGTCCGCGTGGAGGAAGGTGTTGATAGCCTTGGCCGCCTTCACGACCGGAGGCACGTTTTCGGATCGTGGAGGTGGCATCATCGTGGGTGTCACCAGACTGGTGTTCGAAGGCGTACTTGATGAAGCCGCCGCCGTCGCGACGGCGCTTCTGGATGTTGATGGAGGCATCGTGGTCCTCTGAGTCGAGGCTGGCTGGCTGCTCTCAGACGGGGGGAACAGCTGGCGGCGCACGGGGTCGGGGCCTGATTGGAATCTCGAGGCGACGGCCGGCGTGTTCAGGAATGCGCCGGGGACCGGCCGCACCGGAGTCGTCTGTGGAAAGGACATGCTGGGCAGCACTACCGAGACCCTCGCCGGGCCTGCGCAGCTTCACCAATGCCGTCCTATACCGCCTGCACCAGATCGCGGGTCATGTAAGAGCGGCGGGATTGCGCGTAGCAGAGATGGACGCCGCTCGATATGTCTGCCCGAATTTTCGCGTCCTTGGCGTGTTTCAGGAGTCGTCGTTTCCGTCGCGTCGTCGACTGGTTCGATATGAGGCGGATGGTGAGAGATGCACGCTGTGGCAGTAGTAAACAATTTCACGAAAGCTTGGGGAGGCTGGAGATGGAGCACGGATTTTTCGCGACTGGGGCTTGGGCGCTAAGACTTTTTGGGCGCAAGGCTGAGCGACCGGCAACCAGGGCAGACCACGTACATTCTAGAAGACAAGGTACAATTTTATGAAAGGACCTCATAATTCTGAGTATCACATCCGAATAAATTGAGAAATAACTATTCACCCCGAATTGGGGTTCCTAAATTCAGAAGACCATGGTTCCTCAGACCTTCTTTTCAGGTACTCCCGCTATACAAGCACCGAAGATTGCCTAACATTAGCAGGTACTTGGTAGGCATCTGGCATTGTGTTCAAGTGGCTCTCCTTCATCGATTCACAACTCCTGAACTTCTAACCTTCTTTGGCACTCTCTCATATTCCTCCTTTTATTGTTCGCGTGCGCTCTTCCTTCACTCAACACACCCAGCTCTTCTCTGGAGCTCTATATTTTGACACGGTTCGCCAATTGATTACTGCTTCTTCGCCTCTCGAGCCTGCTTGCGCAGGGCCCTCCGTCGGATATCCACGTGCATCTTCTTGTTGTACCAGATGGTGACGGGGCTGTTGACACCAGGAACGTTCTCAATCAACCACAGCATGAAAGCGTGGCTCCACCAGGGTGTGTAAGTGTTGGGCGCAGTCTGGAAGCCACCCAGGCCGACCTTGCCGAGCGCAGACTTGACAAAGTTGCGGGCGTTGGGGACAAGCATGCTTGGGCGGCGGATCTTGCTCATGGCCGTGGTGACGAGGTGGCTCAGGACGAGATAGACATCGACGTTGTCGTCAGAGAGCTCGGAGGAGAGCGCGTTGCTCCATTGCTGGAGGAAGGCCTTGCTGCCGGAGTATGTCGCCAGGTAAGGAGTAGGTGTCCAGCCACCAAAGGATCCCATGGTGAGGATCAGGCCGCGCTTTCGCTCCTTCAGGATGGGAGCAACAACCTGGGTAACCTTGAGCGTACCGAGGCAGTTGATGATGACGATGTTGTGAAGCTCCTCCTTGGAGGTCTCGAGGAAGGGTACAGGGATGCTGTGGCTCTGGCCAACATTGTTGATCAGGATGCCAACATCGAGACCCTGGAGAAGCTCGCGCAATCGATCATAGTCGGCGTCGTTGTTCTGGGAAAAGTCCATGGCGAGGCTCTTGACCTGGATGCCCTTCCCGGGGTACTTTTGCTCGATCTCTAGGGCTAGAGCCTCTAGCTTGGGTAGGGTTCGGGAAACGAGGACGATGTTGAAGCCCTTGGCGGCGAGCTGGAGGGCGTACTCCTTGCCCAGGCCGTCGGAGGCGCCGGTGATGACAGCCCAAGTGCCAGGCTTGCCATACTTGCGAAGCTGCGAAATCACACAAAATTAGCACCTACATCGCTGCTCAAGAAGTCCAAAGCCACTCACGTCGGTGCCTCCGAGAACAAAGGCGCTGAGGACCAGCTGTAGGTAGCTCAAGAGCTTGGAACCCAGAACAAGGGCGCCAACACCAGCAAGACCCCACTGCAGAGGCTGCGGCACGCTCTGGAGGAAATCCGAGACGGCGTCCATTTTTCGAAGCGATTTTAAACAGCAATCAAGGTCCCGTAGATTCAAAGTAGCCGATAGAATAAGGGGAATGAGAAATGATGGTTGCGAAATCTCTCCCTCCAGCTGCGCCCACGGGCAAGAACCCAAAAGATGTGCGACCCCTCGGCTCTTGGCCAGGAACAATTAATTACCCCTGACGTTGTTGAGGTGGCCCAAGCTTCTTCTGTCCCGTGTCCGTGACCACCGATTAATACAGGGCCCCTCCCACCAGAAAAAGCACTTTGAAAGAAATCAGGCCGTCCAAGCCGGCAACCAATTCTCTTCTTGCAACTGCAGTTGTTGAGCCATTTGCATCTCCCTCAACTCTTTCACGTCTTACAGCCCTTTTATCAACAAAAATGGACTTCTTCAAGGCTCTCCTCCCTGAGGCAAAGGGTATTCTGCCCTACTACATGCTTATCGTAGGAGTCCCCTCCTCTTGCTTGGCAACTGGGCGACTTTCTCACGGCTGACCGCTGCAGCTCTCCCTCACCTCGATTGGCAACTCTCTGCAGACCTACGCAACTCTGCACTTCTCGCGACGAGTGTACAACGGCCGCTTCATCCGAAACGCAAACCTCCCGCCCAGGACGGCCAAGTTCGAGCCCGAGGACTCGGTCAACAAGCTGGTGCCGGCCCAGAATGATCCCAAGGCCGCTGACCAGATGACGCCCCTCGCGGGCAGGCTGTTCGGCACCTGGACGCTCATCACCTGCATTGTGCGGTGCTACGCGGCCTACAACCTCCACATCGGCCCTGTCTACACCATCGCCTACTGGACGTACATAATTGCGCTGAGCCACTTTGCCAGCGAGCTCTTCATCTTCAAGAGCATGACGTTTGGCCTGCCCCAGATCTTCCCCTTCACGCTGGCCTCCATCTCGCTCATCTGGATGCCCTTGGTTCGCGACCACTATGTTGAGTTCGCCTAAGCGGCTATGATAGCAAGGCTCTATCCAACGTGAAGTATATCATAAACGACAGATGCTTGGAGTGAGCACCCGTCAGGTCTATAGACAAAATATATAGCGAAGTCCTTTGGGTTATCTATACCTCTTCGGCTCTAGTTCAGGTCCTTTCGGTACAGCTCCCCTCCGCAGTTGCGCAGGCGGACTGTGGCCTGCTCAGGCGTAATGTCGCGCTGCGGCTCGGCCATCAGCTCATACCCGACCAGGAACTTCTTGACCGTGGCCGAGCGCAGCAGAGGCGGGTAAAAGTGCATGTGAAAATAGGCATTCTCCACCTCCTCGGGTGTCCCGTTGAGAGGCGCCTGGTGAAGGCCGGAACTGTAGGGGAAGTTGCATTCGAAGAGGTTGTCGTACCTCCGGGTCACCTCTTGGATGGCCTCTGCAAACTGGAGCCGCTCCTCGGGCTTGAAGTCGACGAGGGACCGGATATGGCGCTTGGGCAGAACGATGACTTCAAAGGGCCAGACGGCCCACCAGGGGCACACCACGACGAAGCCCTGGTTCTGCCAGACGACGCGCTCCTGCTTCTCCAGCTCCAGCTTGACATAGTCTTCCAGCAGATGCCGGCCGCCGTGCTGGGCGCGGTACTTTGTCATCTGCACGAGCTCCTTGCCGGGCTCCTCGGGCAGGGTGGACGTGGTCCAGACCTGGCAGTGGGGGTGGGGGTTCGAGCAGCCCATGGCGGCGCCCTTGTTCTCGAAGATCTGCATGTAGCGGTACTCCTCTTGCGGCACGGGGGCAGCATCCTTGGGCATGGAAATGGTGAGATTCTCGGCCTCGGCTGCGAGCGGGTTCGACGATGCGAGATGGTTGGAATAGATGCGTGTCCAGTGCTCAATGACGGGCACAATCTCGTCCGGCGACATGTCGGCGAGGGTGACGTGGTGCTTTGGAGAGAAGGCCATGACATAGCACACGCCCTTTACGCCTTGGGCCTGGAGAAGAAGGGATTCCAGGTCGTTGGAGGAGCCCCGGGATTCATAGTCGGGCTGCTCCGCCTTGACGGCGCTGTAGTCGTTGACAAAGGCAAACGTCTTGTCGTACTTGGGGTTCTCGCCGCCGGCAGCGCGAGCGTTTCCGGGGCACAGATAACACTGAGGTGCAAGGTCAGTTGGGGCGCCGGTTATCATGTGATGTGTCATGAGCGCACTTTGGGGTCATATTCAGGCAGTGCGCTTTCGACAGCTGCTTCTTGCTGGCCTCTGGAGTTTTGTCAGGGCAGATTCCCGAGCAGAGGAGACGCAAAAACTCACAGCCACGGTCGCTTTGTTCGATGGGGAGACACGAGAAGCCAGGAATCCGTCAGGGGGTTATACCTGCGGTGAGAAATGTCGTCGAGGATCTGCTCAGGCATGATGGAAATGGAGTGGCGTGGTGCGGTGTAAGTTCTGAAAAGGATGAGGGGGGAGAAATAAGACGACTGCGAATTTATCTAATTGGGGGTTATCGCCTCTAGCATGATCTGCCAGAATAGTAAAAGGGTGTGAGGAAAATGACTCTAAAAACGACCCTGTAGTTTCTGAATGGCGCGGTTCAACGTCTGACCCAAAGGTACCAGCGTCGAATGGATGGACCCCCTCGGCGATGCTCTCGGCCGGAGTGGGCAACGAGTGAGTGGGGTGTAGTTCACTATGTGGCAGCCAGCCATTTACCAACGTTGCCCTTTTCTCTGCGAATTTACGGATCTTGACCCTTGTTCTGGCAGAACTTGATCCTGGATGGCATACAATGCCCCCGCGATCGACCTTCCCGAGCCCCGTTAGCTCAAAAAATTGGCTGGGCCTGGATCTCTGACGATGGAGATATAAACCAAGATCTTGATGGGATAGAGAGCGTGAAAGTACAAACTCGAATCCCCCGGAGTTCCTCGGGACTAACTTGGCGCGGGGTTTAGGGCCGTCCTAGAGGCCGTTGCAAGCCCCGTCTAGTGCCGAATGAACCGCCGAACCCGAACGAAACACCGGTGGATGTGCTGTGAATGTACGGATAGATAGGGATAACTGAATAGCCACCGCATGGTGTATACTATGTCACCACTATGCGATCCCCCAGTCTGAATACTATGAGGTTGAACTAATTCTTGGAGGCCGATTCTCGGCATCTCGCTTCCCTGGGTATCATGAGCACTTAGAATTCGCTCCCGAGTCAGGGACGTCAGAGCTGAGCCACTGTTTTCAGTCATTCGCTCTCCGATTCTTGACTTGCGGACAATGAACTGTTAGATGCTGCTGTGCAATGTTTGCCTGCTGGATCAGCACACGGTACCCCGGACAAAGAACCGAGATGGTGGGGCGGAAAGGCGAGGCACGTGACTTGGCTGGGGGAAGCGGAGAACCAGCACCATCACCTCAGCGGCTGAACAATGGGGTTTCTGGGCCCATTCGTCGAGGCGAGGCAGGGAAAAGCGCCCAAATCAACAACATCGCAACTCCAAGCGACGAGTCGGCCCATCATTTGTTCCATCAACCACGAACCCGAATCAGCCATTTCCATCAAAATTCGCGTCGCATCACATACACCAACATTTGCGCATTGCCATTAATCCGCTCTTGAGCCTCCATCGCGCCCATCGCCGCCTCGAGCCTGGTGCTACGGCTCGACCAGGGGGGTATCGTTGACCTCCCCGCCCGACATCGCAACCGGCGAGATGGGTGTTATACGCAAGAAAACTATCACAAGAGGGGGCGAAGGAGGTGTCAAGTACGTCTGCGACGTATGCTCGTCCGATATCACATCCACGGTAGGTTTCCTCTGCCTGTCCCTTGGCTTGCTGCCTGGGCCGTCGTCGGAGCCGGGGGAGGACGCGCTCCGGAGGTACTCCGGCTAAACCTGACATGTCATGATAGCAGGCGGCTAACATGTTTCTGGTGGTTTCCGTCAGGTCCGCATTAGATGTGCCGATCCCGCCTGCAGTGATTTCGACCTCTGCGTCTCGTGCTTCGCCAAGGGCGAGGCTCGCAATGCGCACAACCCCGCAACCCATGCTTTCCGTGTTATAGAACAAAACTCGTTCCCCATCTTCGATCGGGAATGGGGCGCCGACGAAGAACTGCTCCTCCTCGAGGGTGCCGAGATCTACGGTCTCGGCTCCTGGGCAGACATCGCGGACCACATTGGCGGATTTCGTGAAAAGGACGAGGTTCGCGATCACTACCTGAAGACCTACGTCGACTCGCCTGCGTTTCCGCTACCGAAACGTTGCAGCCCGCACGACTGCGAGCTTGCCAATGAAATTCCCCGCGAAGAGTTCCAAGCCCGCAAGAAGAGGCGAATAGAGGAACGAAGGGATGCCGCCAAGAATGCGCCAGCCCTGCAGCCCAAGACGAAACCCACAGCTAGTGTGCCCAGCTGCCACGAGATTCAGGGATACATGCCGGGTCGCCTGGAGTTCGAGACAGAGTACGCGAACGAGGCTGAGGAGGCTGTCCAACTCATGCAGTTCGATCCTGGCGACGGCCTGAATCCCAGAACTGGGGAGCTTGAGCCCGAGATGGAGCTAAAGCTCACCGTCATGGACATTTACAACTGCCGACTGACGCAGCGCGTGGAGCGCAAGAAGGTCATCTTTGAGCATAACCTTCTCGACTACCGAGAAAACACCAAGCTTGAGAAGAAGCGCACCAAGGAAGAAAAGGACTTGCTCCAAAAGGCCAAGCCCTTTGCTCGGATGATGAACCGCAAGGACTTTGAAGACCTAAACCAGGGTCTTCTTGACGAGCTAAACCTACGGCAAGCCATCTTGCAACTGCAGGACTGGCGAAACCACCGCATCGGGGATCTCCGATCTGGGGAGAAGTACGAGGCTGACAAGGCGCAACGCATCCAAAAGTCGATCCCCATGGGCTCCATGGACCGCGAGCGCCTGGCGTCTGCCCAGAGGTCCAAGCAGCCTCCCCCGCCAGATCCTCCAAGTGGAGCCGCCGTGCTCATCGCGCCAGAGCTGCCCATCCGATCCTCCTCCGCAACCAACGGCGAGGTCAACGGCGACAGCAAGCCTCTGACTAATGGGCAGACCAATGGCGTCAACGGCGTAAGCGGCCATGCCCCTCCAAAGCAGAAGTACACAGCCCAGCCCATCTCGGGCGTGCAGCCCCTGCAGATGTCCCAGGACTCTGCCCCTGACCTGCATCTCCTCACGCCCGAGGAAGCCAAGCTGTGCGAGGTGATTCGGCTACAGCCAAAGCCCTACTTGATGATCAAGGAGCAGATCCTCAAGGAGGCGCTGAAGACCAACGGCACGCTCAAGAAGAAGCAGGCGAAGGAGATCTGCCGGCTGGATTCGCAAAAGGGAGGGAGGATTTTTGATTTCTTTATTAACTCGGGCTGGGTGGGCAAGGCGTGATGACGGATGCTTTATTCTAAAGAAAAATACCCTGGAGTTTTCGAGAGAGCGTTTGGCGAGGTGCTTGTTGACTGGCTTGAGCTTGCTTTATATAGTTTATACTTTGTGTATATCTCAAATATCCACGAATGCATGATTGGCCGTATTGTCTGTTTAGGCTGTGAAGTGGTGAAGGCACATGTCAAAGATGATGGCCTTGAGCAATAATTACCCCGCGATCGCATACTCCACTGCACTGTATATGCAAAGAGAAGCAGAGTTCTTGGTGGGGCTGGCATGCCTCAAGACCCTCCAAGCTCCAAGCAGGGCCAAAACTTGGATATCCCAACCCCAACCTGCCCATGAGGCTATTCAGAAACATCGCCAGACCCGTCTTCTCACAGGCTCGCACCATGGCTACAATCGCGACCCTGAAGCGGCTATCAGCCAAGAGCCTCTCGGAAAAGATGCTTGAAGAAGCAAACTCGACAGACCGGACCTACGCCATCATTGACGTTCGCGACGATGGTAAGTCCGGATATCAGCTGCTAATAAATATCCAACCGACTCTGACGCAATCCCGCAGACTACATTGGCGGCCACATCAAGGGCGCAACAAACGTGCCCGCTCACACGCTCGACGCCATGATGGCGACCCTCGTGCGCCGGCTCAAGGACAAGAAGACGGTCGTGTTCCACTGCGCGCTCAGCCAGCAGCGCGGGCCGGGCGCGGCGCTCAAGTACCTCCGCGAGAGGGACGGCCTGCTGCGCATGATGGGCGAGGAGCCCAAGGGGGACGGGGGCCAGGATGTGTTTGTCCTGGATAGGGGGTTCTGCGGGTGGCAGGAGGTGTAGGGGGGGGATGAGAGGCTGACGGAGGGGTATGTGAAGGATCTGTGGGAGAACTACTGACTCGAGATGACAACCGTGACCTTTCTTCTTCATCGTGGACACCTGAGACTTCTGGATACTATGGCCTCTATGTCCCTTACATGGTCTTTTATTAGC
>JABFEP010001839.1:0-14344 GCA_013618265.1 Fusarium albidum
CCCCCCCTCCTCCGCCATCCCTTGATCGAACCGCTACTATAGCACAAACATGGTTCCAAACACTCGCCTTTGTCTACTCTATCTATTATTCATTTATTCCCACGTTTCCAAACGTGACACAAAACATGACCTCAACCTCAAAGAACATCCAACTGGCAAACAGTCCCGGCTCTCACGTGCTCTCTGACCTGGGGGCGTGTCTGTCTCACTTGCTACCCCGGCTTCTATCTGCATAGAATGTCTCTCTTTTTGACTCTTCCGTTGCGCCACTTCAACCTCTGGGTGTTTTCTGCTCTTGGCAGAGATAGATAGCGTTGACCAATCCCCTGGGACTGCTTTCCCTTGAATATTCTCTATAGTAACAGTTCAGTGACTCAGGACCCGTTTCATACTTCCCTCCAACGCTTAATCAATAGTCGACACTGGTGCCACCTGATGAACAATACAATATACCCATCTATTCCCTGTGACCCTTTGAAACTTTTCGTTACTGTCGATCCTCCTGTTCCAGTTCCAGGTCCCGTGCTCGGAATGGAGGCCGCACGTTTCACACCCTCTTCTTGGTCTCGGGTGATGATCAACTAGTAAGTGATCGACAAGCACATGGAGCTGTCAGAAACGCCATTCAACACCAAGAGGATGCAGGTCATGGTCAAAATAGAGAGACCAAGGTTGATTATTACTGTAAACTACAACACATGAGCATGCATTTCTATCCAAATGGTATTAATCATGAGAAACATGCCCCAACGCCAGCTCGCAGCAAAGCCAACTGAATGCATCACTCTCATCAAGGATATCGCCCTTTTGAAAACGCTCGCCTTCCGTGACCGCCCAAAAATACACTGTAGACTAGCTATTAAAGCTCGCTCACCATGCTCTCACCATGCTCCTGCTGCCGTCGCCATCGTGACCGGCACATGGCCCTCGATAGCATCACCCCTTCGCCGCTTCATCGGCCTCGGGCTGCCGTCGCGGTCTGGCCCGGACATGTGGCCCCATTGCGGCTGCTGCGTCCACTGGTCGTTGCCCGGGTCAACCTTGACCGAGTGCGCCGCCCAGTCCGATCCCGTCCCGGCCCCCGCGGTCGTCGTAGACCAGCCGTCGAGGGCCGGCATGTCCCAGCTCTGGAGCGCGTCGCACTCCGGGTTGTCGTACCCAAGCGGGTTGGACAGGTCCAGCGCCGAGGGGGCCGTCGAGCTCTGGAACGGGTTCACCGCCGTCGACATGACGGGCTTGAGATCTGCCAGCGTCGTCTGCGCGTCATAGTAGGCGGTAGCAGCAGCAGCAGCAGCGTTCTGGCTCTCGCCCGCTGTGCTGCTGCAGGTCGAGGGCAGGAAGCCGCCGACGCCTGTGCTGGGCTGCATGCCGTGGTCAAAGCTGGTCGGGTACGACCCTTGCAGGCCGGCTGTTGGTGGAGGCGTGGCGAGCCCGTTGGAGTAGGACTCGAAGAGCGTGAGCCCGCTGTTGTTTGCTGCCGGCCCCGTCGGCACCTGCGCCAGGCTCACGCCCGTGTCCCACGCTGAGCTGAACGTCTCGTTCATGGCCGCCGTCATGTGCTGGTTGATGGACGGCGTGGGCGACATGATGGCGTCCCTCGACACCGCCGCCGACGGGTACACGAGGGCTTTCTGCTGGTGGTAGCGGGACATGGGGTCGTTGACCGTGAGCCACCGCCATGACGTGCCGGCCGGCTTGAAGACGGGGCCGTACTTGTACCACTGGTTCGTCGTGTTGAACCTCCAGAAGATGATGCCCTGCCGCACCCACCGCCCCGAGTCGGGCGCGCACGACCAGAGCTCCTGGTACATGGCCACCTTGCAGATGAGGTCGCTCCCCGTCAGCTCGCGCCGAGACCAGGACGCTGCGTCGCCGTCGTCCTCGGACCGCTTCCGCTTGCTGCCGGACCGCTCGAGGTCGTGCTTCTTGCGCTCGCCGTCGCCCTTGGACCGCTTGTCCTTCTTGCGCTGGTGCTCCACGTCCGGGAACTGCACCGCCATGCTCAGGATGCTGGCCCACTCGACGGCGGGGAAGGGGACGTGGATGTCCTGCCGGGGCCGCGTGTGGCAGTCGCAGTCGGGCTTGGAGTCGCTGCATCCCCGGCGGTGGATCCCCGTCTCGTTGGTGTATACACCCTGCTTTGTGTCCTCGCTGTGCAGCTCAGACGGCCGCGTGAGCCGCGTCACACACTTCCACCGGTGGTTCTGGAGCCCGGGCTGTGTGATTGCCACCTCGACAAAGCCCGTGAGCTCAGACCCCGACGGGAATCGGGCGTGCTCATGCAGCTCCAGGGTGCTGCACACCTCCAGGAGCAGGCACTCCTCGTCGCGCGCGGGCAGATCCAGCGTCTCATAGATCTCGGGCGCATCCTTCTGCCACCGCCGGGTCACCGTCTTGACACAGGCCGAGGTGGACCGGTCCAGGGACCGGGTGTACTCGTGAAGCAGCACATCCTTCCCCAGCACGTTGGGGCCGTCGTCGCAGTTGCTGTACTTGTTGAGATGCGGGAACGACTCCTGGTCCAACGGGTTGTCTTGGGCGTCATAAGCAACCTCGTCCCTGATCTTGACCTCGGACGACGACACAAAGATCTCGGCCGTCTTGGGTCGGACTGTGATCATGGACTGGAGGTGCAGGAGCTGTGAGAAGTACTCATAGTTGGGCTTGACATCCGGGACTCGTCCCTCGGCGAGGGCAGTCAGAACCGGGTTGGACTTGAACGACTCTTGCTCCTCCTCGTCATAGTAGTCGTCCGAGTTGGTCGAACCGGGCTCCTTCTTCTCCTCGGCGGGGAACAGGAAGTGAACTGCATCATGTCAGCCGAGGACTCGGGAAAATCAATGCTTGACCTACAGCAGCGCAGGTCCTCAAAGAACTTCTTGACAACCTGCATGTGGCTCGAAACCTGCTTGCGCCCCATCTGCTCGATGCTGTCGTTGCTGTTGTCGATGCGGAAAATCTCCTTGCTGCCCAGGATCGCAACGCAGATGACAAAGATGTATTCGCTGATGAGCATGTTGCGGCCATGGAGCTTTCCGCCCATGGAGAACTTGCGGCGGCCCATGTGCGGCATGAGCAGGACAGCTGTCAAAGTCAGTATAGGCCGATACACAAGCGTGGGATATGCCCTCACAGTCAACGAACGCATCTTCAAGCTCGGGTCTCCTCCACACACCACCCTTGTCCTTCTGGGTGTCCTTGTGCGCCTGCCGGTTGCGGTACTGTCGAAAGGCTGGCCAGAAATAGAGAGGGTTCATCCCGTTACGAGGCCTCCTCTGGTACCGGGCCTGGTTTCGTGGTGTCGGCACGCGGTAGAGGCAGTCGAATGATTGTGAGGGGACCATGGGAGCTGGCAGGCTGGCGGGCACTGAGGGCGACATGCCCACGGCGTTCGGATAGCACGAGACCATGCCGTTGAAGCTGTGTGATTGCGCATTGCCGTTGGCCTCCCGCAGAGGCAGGCGGCCATTGTGTTGATAGCCTCGTCGACTAGTATCGAGGTAGTCTGGTGAGGGAGTATATCGTTGCGACGACAGCACCGGCCGTGGGTGATAGAGTGAGGAAGACATGGCAGAGAGCAGGTAGGAACTGGAGACAGTGGCAAGGAATGCCGGCGAGGAAGCTCACAAGGATAAGCTCGATCCAGCTCTGATGCCGCTTGCAGCTCTACGAATGCAGAACAATGAGCAGACAAGAGGTGATGAGAAATGTTGAGAGGAATTCAAGACGTGGAATGGTGGGATAAATGTATGCCTCTGGAGAAAGGAGGTCGAGGCACTGGAACGGAGAATCGTCAGGAGAAATCTAATAAACATCTATAAATGCAAAACTCGGGAACAGAGTATAGATAGTCTAGCGGAACCGTGTTCGCCGAGCCCAGGGCTGTCCGCCCCTCCTCAACTCAAACGATCAAGGTCCGTCGCCTCCATCCCATCCCATCCACCAAGGGTCGATGTGGGTGGGAAGGGGCGCCGCGGCGGCGGGGAACTGCACAGGCTTCGCCGGAGGGATGGTCTACGTCGCGGCCGTGGCGGCCAACTGTGAGCACTTGCGGAAGCCACCAGCACATGGCAGCTTTGAGGTCTGGTCGAGGGCTTGAGGGCGTTAGCATGCAAGGGAGGATCAGGGCGGGGCCGCGATGCCTGTCTTCGCATCACCAGGGGAGAGGGAGGGGGCGTGTGCCCAGAGAGTTCAGGCATCTTTGCCGGGTCCGTCCCAGGTATGGAGACAAGATTAGAATCAGACATAAAGAGGATCCGCAACTCCCCTTTCAGGGCGATGAATTCTTTGACGAACCTCTAGTCCGGTCCGTAGCCACCTCGGATGGGTGCGAAAAAAATGCTGTTCCATCCACTCAGCAACTCCAGGTGACCCCTTGCCAAGGGAGAAGCGCGAGATCCTCTCAACTGGCGGGGCCTTGCGTGCAAAATAGGCACTCAGCCTTGTCGAACTCTCTCGACGAGGCCATCGAGCCATAGTTCCGTAGCCTGCCGCAGTCTCTGCTCCCCTCAGCCCTCCATCTCGTCGTTGTCGTCGCCAATGTTGACCCTGGACCTCCCTTGCCCTGTCAACTGTTGAAGGGCCACTTTATTCACCTGTCTCCCCACCTTCTTCTGCATCTTCGCGATCTCCTCTTCGGCATCGACTGCTTCAGCCTCTGCAAAGTCCAAGACAAGCTTGCGGCCAAGCAGGTGGGTGTCCCTCAACGAATTTAGCGCGTTCTCGGCTTCACGGGGAGTGACAAAGTCTGCAAACGCAAACCCCCTCGGGGTGTAGTCGGCCTTCTTGGGGAGGCGCACCGACCTCAGCTGGCCGTACGTCCCGAAGAGGGATCGGATGTCCTTCTTGGTGGCTTGGAAAGGCAGGTTCTTGATGATGATCTTTGTGCGCTGCCCTGCAGCCTTCTTCGCCTTGTCCTCCCGCCGTCTCTCCTCAGCTGCGTCATGGCCCTTGTGTGATGCCTTGACAGCCAGGACATGATCGTCGAGGACATGCCCGTCCATCACCTTGAGCGCAGCTTGCGCTTGGCTCTTTGTCCTGAACTCTACAAAGCCGAATCCCATGCTAAGCGTCTGCCCTGGCTTCTTGGGATCCATCTTGGTCTTGACTCTGGCCGAGACGAATCCGTCGAGGGACTCGAAAGCTTCCGCAAGCCGAGTCGTCGAGGTCGAAAAGTTTAAATTCCGCACGAAGAGCGAGGTCGTCTCCACGTCCTCCTCCGTCTTATCGCCGCGTGACAGCAAGTCGTTCACACTAAGGTTCTGCACCGTCGGCGGCGCTCGATCCTTTAGGGACGTGGCTTGATCCATTTGGTCGCCGCCTCTGAAGATGTCGCTTGGCGCCTTCTCCAAGAAGAGAACGCTATCTCCAATCCGGCGATACGCCAGCTTCCCAAAAGCGGACTTTGTGTGATTGGGCTGCGTGAACTGCACAATGGCGATTGTGCCGCTGGGAGGCATCAAAACTCTCAGCACGGGCCCAGACTCCTCAAACAGCTTGCGGAGCTCGTCGATCGTCGTCCCGTACGGGAAATTCTTCACCAGGATGGCCGTGTCGCCCCGCTTCTTTGACTTGAAGGCCTCCAGGTCCACCCCGTTAGCGGCGAAATAGGCTTTGGTCTCTTGGATGACGCTCGTCTCCCCGATCGCCTGCTTGACGGCAGCGTCAGCCGAGGTAGGGTCGAGCAGCTCGGATTTTGAAACACCAAGGCGGTTGGCCACTGATGTGTTGACGGCGTCCTGGCTCATGTAGAGCGCATTCCAGTTGAAGGTGCTCGCAGCTGCCTCCTGCTTCTTCCGAATCATGTTCTGCTTCTTGAGAGGGAGCTTGGAGATTGCAAATTCATCCAAGCCCGTGTCTCTCTTTGCGCTGGCAGGAATGATGTGGAGGATACGCCCCTGAAACGTCGCCCCGTCCATGGCTTGGAATGCTTCAACCGCTCCCGACGGGTCAGTGAACAGGATCAGGGCGAACCCCTTGCTGGTACCTGACTTGTTGACCGGCAGATGGACCTGGGCATCGTCAGCAGCTGTCCAGACCCTCAGAAAGCCCAACACAAAAATGCAACAAAATTGGCAACAATTCAGACAAGCGAAGCATCTACTAAAATATTCGCCCAGGTTCGCATCAGATACCGAAGTATAAGCTGTCCCTATCGGGTGTTCATCACGTTGCCAGTTCCTCTCACAGAAATAGTAAGGAAATCGTGCTCGAAACATACCTCTTCAATAGTGCCGAATTGTTCGAAGCTCTCGCGGAGATCCCCCTCGGTGGCACTGTAGGGCAGATTCCGGACAAAAAGCCGAGACGTCCGGCGGATCGCCTCCTGTGAGTCGTCTTTTGCCGGCTCACCCCCCGAGCCCTCAGCCGAAATATCCTCCATTGCCACATCGTGCGCCGACGGCGGGTTGGCCTGGGGATTGTCGACAGCATCGCCTCCCTCGGTATGATCAGTCTCATGCAGAGAGGGCCCTTGCGTGGGAGCTGGTTCCAGATCATCGGGATCAACGAGGTCGAGCAACCTGTTGGTTCGCGATCGTAACCAGTCGTCATCTTCTGGAGCGACTCCCGACTGTTGCGGATCTGCCTGTTTCGTCTCTGATGACTCGGCTGTGTCCTCAGCTGCAGGTTCCCGCATGCCCAGTGACGCGGGTACTTCTTTGGTCTGTGGTGGCAGAGATTCGGAGGCCGGGCGCTTCTCCGGCTGGTCTATCCTGCGCTGCTTCTCCCTTCGGGCTGGTATTTGCTCGTACTCGTCGTCACTCTCCTCCTCGGGAACAGCGACGGCTGGGATAGCAGGGGGGCCGTCGGCAAGAACGGCGTTGGCGACATCGTCCAGCGCACCCTCCCTGCCGGCCTTCATGACGTGGAGGAACTCGCGCAGTTTCGGGTCCGACGCTTGAGGCTCATCTCGTTTCCGCTTCTTCGAGGCCGAGTCCTTCTCAATCGGATTCTGCTCTCCCTTGGAGACGACGCCCACCGACGCGTCTTTGGAATGCGAGGCGTTCTGGCCTTTGGTCAAGGCGGGGTCTGAGATCTAGCATTCCATGAGCAAACAGTCAACTCAAGACATGGAGACGAGATGGCTCACAGGCTTAGCTGTCTCAACCGCGATCCTCGACATTCGGATGTAAGACTTGTTGAAGTACTTGACTGCCTTGGACGCATCTTCAGGTGTCTTGTATCCCACGTATCCGATGCGTCGCTGGGGAATCAGCTTCACATCGGTAATCTCGCGGCCCTTGGTTGAGAAGTGCTTCCGAAACTCCGCCTCGGAGATGCTGGGTGGCAAGCCCTTGATGAAGATCCTGGAGGATGCCATGGCGATGGTGTCTGTTGTGATGTCTCCCGGTCAATGGCGAACGGTTCACCGGGGGAGCAGCTGGACGCGTGAAGGCATCTTTGGATATGGGCTTCTTATGAAGGGAGAGGAAGAAAAAAAAAAAGTTTCTTTCCCATTCTTATCGTTAAGGGTGGGGGCCTCGCGTTGGCCCGTGCACCCGAAATTTCTACGGACTCGACCCACCACGAATGCCTCGGACATTTTCTACACCGCTTCCAAGCAACGATGGAAGAAATTCCAGCGAACAAGTTAAACGCCACTGGACATGCCGACGACGCTTGAGTGTTGAAGCAGATATCTATTCATTGTTCAAAAACACAATGACATTTTCTCTTTATGTCTACGTATTGGCTGCTGCCAACCCCCAGGAAAATCCAGCTTTCTGTCTGTCTGGGCCATTGAGTGAAGAAAAATGTTGAGTTGCAAGGAGTTAGGTTCGCCCCTGGATGCTTCTCCTACACCCCGAGTCCTGCATCTCGAATACCGATGGTGTTCTGATCTCTTCTTTGGAGTCAATGGCATCATGGGAAAGTTCAAGCGGCAATCTATGCCATGCCTTGACACACGAGCCAGGAGGTAAGCTCTCCTGATACGACTACTGGAGATCTTGACGAGATACTCTGGTCTATCATTCACGACCAGATTTCCTCAGAAGGCTTCTTACTCGGCACCTGCGATTCGCTGTCCTCGAAGGAGAGGCACGCATGACTGCCGAGGATTGCGCATAAGGCCAGGTTTAGTTATAGAAACGATATAAACATGATGATAGGTTTGTTGTACGGAATGCTGAAATGGTCGGGTTCCCTCTGACCGCTACTTCTGACCCGGAAACCCATCATCATGGCTGTTTTCTAGAAGTTCTAGTAAACCTAATGCAGAATCCGTTGGAGTTGGAGCCAGGGGAGTCCACAAGAGTCACGACAGCTTCTTTCTTGCAACACGTCCAAGGATCGATCTCTCTGGAGGATGATTATACAGATGCTTAAGAAACACCTCCAGATCTACTGTGTGAGTTGCCGTCCTACTCAAAAACAAACAGGAAATTGAAGCCCTGGTGATGGCGGCCAAGAGACGACGAATTGGCTTTTCCTGACAGCCAGGGAACCGAAATCTAGAAAGATTCTAAGAGTTCACTAAGGACGTGAAACAGCCAAACTTGGCCAATGGCGCATTTCGCAGAGCTCATTCCTCCAATAAATGGCTTGATGGTGACCCGACAGACAGGTCTTTTGGCTGACGAGACCCTCAGTAGAAGTTTGAACAACCCCTCAGGAGACAGAGAAAAAGGCCGGCCCCGTCTTCGCCCCCTTTGCAGCCATCTCGTGAGTCGTAAAGGGGTGTCTTCCCAAGATGAATTCTTGACGTGCATGATGGCAGCTGCGCACTCCCACACCATGCGCCTTGGAATGGCCGGTCAGGGAATGCGGACGCAAGCCATTCTTCCTTGAAGAATTCTTTGCAAACTTTATGGAGGGGTGGTCTCCCAACATAACTCATGTCGAGCCAGCGTGTTCCATCTCGATTACTATAAGATTGCCACTGGTCGCCCAGCTTTGGCGGAGCCGTGTTCACGCCGTGCACGAGACGCCAACACCTGGGGAGCTTGACTTTGACTACGGCCCGGACTTCTTTGATCTCGTCTTCACATACAACGACACACCACCATGCCGAATCGGGCGATAAACTTGGACAAAGGCGGCTTGGATACCTGGGTCGTGGTCGGCTTGGACCAGTAACCCGTGTTGCTCTTGTTAAAGACAAGTGACAAGCCTTGGATACTTCAACAACAGTCAGCATCTGGAAGTGATGAGACAAAGACTCGGTTCAAAGTTACGTTCAGAGGGTCGGGAGGAGTTCATTGTGCATTCTAAGAGCTTGGGATATCGACATGAATGACTGCTGGCCGACCTCGACTGAAGCATCTGGGGGAGCCTGAATTCTTCTCTAGGCCTCCGACACTACCCATCAACCTGAGAACCATCTGGACTCACGGACTCAAGCCTCCGGCGGGTGAAATCCATTGGCCCGCTTCGTTTACCATGGCCGGCCTACCTCCCGAAAACACCAACTCTCTCTCATGCCGTCCTGTCGGAGACTATGGAGGAATCGATTCCTCCGAGCTTGAGGAGACTTGCAAACTAGTCCTCACGATAACTCATACTTTAGGCGTCAGCTGAAAGGTTTACACGACGTGGCTATTTACTTGAGCACCAACAAGGAGGCGAGTTTCTCACTTGGTAGTATAGGATCCCGTTGGCATGCATGGCATATCAGTGTGCAGCGTTCCTGGGCGCATTGTCCCGCTGGCTTCTCCGACCTCGATCTAGGCCGTCAGGTAAGGTTCCGGCTCCGGCGTCTTGTTATCAACAGGGCACCAGGCACGGGTTTGCTGGTGGGAATCTCCTTTCGCTGCAGTCTGATCAGGGTATCTTCCAAGGTCGGGCTCAGCTGTCAACATGCTACGCCTTCAATTTGCAGTCAGTCTGGAATGGAAATTGTTCCCTTCCATCTTATGGATTAGACATCTTTTGTTGGAAACACAGCCTGTCCCTTTAACAGCCCAGGGTTCAGGTCGTCCCAGATCCACCGCAGTGCTAGAGGCGTCAATTCGCGGCGTGCTTGCGCCTTGCCCTGGTCCAGACCGCTGTTGGCTTTTGGGTTTGAGGCATCAGTCCCTCGAGGCTATTGCTTTTTCTAGTTTACTTTTCGTGCCGTGTTGATTCCAGGAGTGTCACATACGTTGGCAGAGATTGCCTTGGTATTGAGGCGTAGATATGGGGTTTTCACAGTTGAGGAGTAGGGGTTCTGAATAC
Organism: Fusarium albidum; assembly: GCA_013618265.1. Taxonomy (NCBI): domain Eukaryota; kingdom Fungi; phylum Ascomycota; class Sordariomycetes; order Hypocreales; family Nectriaceae; genus Fusarium; species Fusarium albidum. The sequence goes on from JABFEP010001839.1 coordinate 10,156, forward strand.
CTCTTTTCAGTAAACTGACGCCTCAAATTAAAACCTTGGATAGTATGCCATGTCCCCAGCTTTTCATCGAGTTACATCCTACGGAGTAGTTCTATAGCTATATGCCTGTCCTCAATATCCGGTCATGAAAGTCTAGGGTAGTTGAACAGAAAAATAAGTGGGGCCAGACCGTCCATGTCAAGTGCCGGTGCGTGCCGCGCCGCCTCCAGCGTCACAGGGCGTGCACGTCCCCCCCCCCGGCGAGGCTACCTGTCCAACGACCCGGCCGGCCAAACAAGCCAAACACCATCGTAAACACGCGACGACTACAGAGAACCACCCGCTCCACAAGGCTACATACAGCAGCTCGCCGCCGCGCCCCATCGATAAAACAGCATCCGTACCCGTAATACTCGTCCTCGAAAACACTCGCGCCCCCCTGGTCCTGCGCCCTGCGAGATTCCCCCAGCTCGTACGTACGTACACCAACCCGTTCCCGACAGCTGCCCTGAAAAGGGGGCGCCCAGGGGGAGGGAGGCGTCCAAGCTGCAGCCTTCCACGGGCCAGCCTCATGCACACCCGAAGCTCAAGGCTAACGAGGAATTGTATAGCCGTTTTATTTTTCGATCCCCGAGATACCCTTTTCCGCCCCATACAAGATGTCTGATATCAAGTCCACCGAGACCCCTGGTGCTCCTCGGGAGAAGCTTGAAGGTAAGGGCAACCTCCCTTTACTCGTGCAGGAAGAGGGAGAGAGAACTCTGCTAACGCGAGGTATAGCCCAGATCAAGTCTGCCGACATGGTGAGATGGACCAACATTGCGCGCTGGAAAAAGCTCGACAACGATTCGCTGACCCAGAAACCCGGGAATTACAGACGGAGGACATGCAGCAGGAGTCGATTGAAGTTGGTATGCTGGGCATCAACACGGATCGCCGGGCGGCGGCGAGGAGCACATGCGGCTGACACGACGACAGCTCAGGAGGCCATGGCCAAGTTCACCATCGAGAAGGTTGGTTCGCCCCGCCAAGAGCGGCAGCTGCTCCCCCAGAAGGCTGACACGTCTTTCGCAGGACATTGCACAGCACATCAAGCGGACGGTTCGTACACTCCAAGAATCCCACCACCACCACCACCACCAGCGAGACCGACCACCTGCTCACCTCGACTCTCTAGTTTGACGAGCGAAAGGGCCCTACCTGGCACTGTATCGTTGGCCGGAATTTCGGTAGCTTTGTTACTCACGGTACCATTTCCTCGTTCAGCCACTCTTGGGTACTCGAGCTAAACGTGTGATGGCAGAGACTAAGCACTTCATCTACTTCTACCTCGGCCACTGCGCAATTTTACTATTCAAAACACAATAGGCATGGGAGAAATGGCTCACCGGTGGGGGCCTTTGGAAGAGCTTGCTGTGAGCGAGAGGGACGGTGTGGTGGGACAAAGGCAAAAAAAGAGGGCATCGCAGCCGCCACGCCGTCTACGCAATCCTGGATACCCCAAATGTACGAACGAGACGGACGCAGCCTGGATGCAGCCTGCGGTTGCACGTACTACTAGGGGTCATAATCAATAACGAGGGGGGGCGCTCGTCCCGGTGATTCCATCTCTTGCTGTCCCTGGCCGGATGCGTTAGAAGCCCTTGTGCGATTTGTCCCTGATGCAATGCTGCAGGACAACGGCTCCCGATCGGGCGTTCCTGAGACATGACTTTTGCTTTGATCTTGCCGTGCCGCAGGAGGGTCTCTGTCATTCGCCTTGTTCTCGGGAGGAGAGACGGCGTCTGTGACACCTGTGAAGCATTGCTGTCCAAGCCTTGCAGATTGGGCCCATCTCATCTTGCCATCAGGTCCTCAGCGTCCCCATCCCTCGATCGCTGGTCTGCGGGCGATCCGTGTTCCAAGTCCAAGTCCTTGGTGAACAAAAGCTAAACAGGACCCGACCACATTAGTTTATGGGCGGCGGCACAACCGTCAACCTTCACAGCCCCCCTCCCCCGGTTTAGAAAAAAGACAAATGCCTCCCCGAGAAGCCCGCCCTATTCCGAACTCAGTCTTAGCTCGCCTGATGCACACTTCTCCCGGACGATCATGGCGAATCGGCCGACAGGCCAAAGGGGCGTGCAGTGGTGCTAGAACAACTTTTTTTGGGTTCGGAGGGCGGCCACCCGTCGAACCCCGCCTCGGATACGGGTGGGGGATTGGAAGCTCTTCCCCTCCCAATTCGGGAGGATCAAGAGAAACAAACGGTAGCGGGATTTTGGTGGCTTAGGATTGGATTTTTATCTCTCTTTTTTGCGGGGGTGGTCACCCGGTGGGAAAAAGAGAGTTGTGATACCGGGAGTGACGGGACTGTTTCTCGGGTCAAGACCAACCTTTGATGTTCTAAACCACAGTGGTCTTGATGGGGGATCATCAGGTAACGTTATGGGGTGGGATGACCTCAGCGGAGGACACAGGAATTGATCAACCGCACTCTCTGATATACCTACCGTACAGTAGTACTTCTGGTACTGCAACGTCTGGTGCTCAAAAAAGAAAAACATCGAGCGTGCAGCGGCCGGCCTGACCTCCTCCTCATGGTCTGTCGTTCGTTGGGCTTGACACCCCTCTAGAACGTGCATGGTGGGCGGCCATGGACCCCCTCGTTCTGCCAGCGTGCAAGTGGCCCACCCGCCGCCGAGCTGGTCCCCCCAGCCAGAATAGACCCTGGTCGGAGAGCATGTCTGTCTGCCATGCTGGGGGAAACGATAATTACACTGATGAGAGACTTGAAAGAGTCGGAGGAAACGAGCATGATTGGGTTGTTCATAGCGTTGGTCAGGGTGGCAATGCCAGAGCCGATTTTACAGTGCAACCGTGCCTGAACTTTGCTCTATGTCAATGTGCCTCTTGAACTGGTACATGCGCCATCCCGAGGGGGACGAGATGGACTAGAATAGATTCATCTGGTGGCTCTGCCCTAGATCGGCACTTGGTACCGAGAGAAGAAATAAACGATGGGTACGGATAGACTGACTTTATAAATACTCGAAAATGGCGGTTGGATATCAGATCAACTGAGGTTTACAGTCCTATGTAATCCCCCCGGCTCATCGAGTGCAAAGAACCAAACGAAGAAGAAGAGAACCCACCGTCCGAGTATCCGCAAAAGCGCGCATGTGCATCACATCCGCATGGCACGGGCATCAGGATGGATTGGGACGGAGGCGTCGACGCCTCGCTGACGGACTGCAGCCCGCCGCGCCCGATTGGCATGACTTGCAGCGGGCCTATCCGGTTGCTGGAATGGCCATGGTAGATGCACTGAGAGCTGAATCTCTAGAGGAACAGTAAATAGAAGAGAGTCTTGGCATCATCATCACCATCCGTGATAATGATTGCCTACTGTATGTACTTGGCAAAATACTTGGAGATGAGATGAGATGGCTCGGTTGCTCGTCACTGGTTCGAGTGGGATGGATTCGGGCCTTTGAAGACGCTGGCTGACCTCGCAGACAGAACACAGTCAGAAACAAGCATCCTCTCGGATCATGGCTGGGCTTTGTTTCGAATCGTGTGCACAGCAAAAACTGCCGGCAGACATATGGCAGTCTAGAAATAGTGTGCTGCTCGCTCTTGGTACGCTCCATCGGGCCGTCTAGTACTGACTGCTGCGCCATCGTAATCTATACATCCCGTTCCCAAGACGTTGAGGAGGCTATTGTCGTGACATGTACAGTATCTTTACGGTGCGCCATGATCAAGAAACATCTTCCCCAGGAAATGAATCTGGAACCAGCTCGTGAGGGAGGAGAATCAATGTCTCGAGTGCCCATGGAGTGGTCCGACAAGACGGCCTTGCATTGGCCCTGGAATAATTAGGTATCTCAACTTGAAGGTATTAGTATGCTTCCAAGGCAAATGTGCAGATTACGTAGTTGATATCCGACATCTCCCACCTCGGCAGTCGTCGACTACAACTCTGAGGCTCTGGCGGCTACAACGCCGGGCTGGGCGGGAGTATTACAAATTCGTACGTGTACCTTGACTTGCTTGAATGGGTTTCGGGTGGTAATCTTAATTAAATATTGGATAAAACCAGGTGTGGTGAAAGGGGTTGATGGGAAATGGCCCTTGCAAAACACGTCTGCTTCTATCAAACATCTAGAATCTCCCCCTCAATCAGGTGCCCCCCTTGAAGCCCCTCCCTCCCTCCCTCCATCTATCG
>JABFEP010001843.1:0-29930 GCA_013618265.1 Fusarium albidum
TCCCAGTGCCCATCCCATCCCTCCCATCCCAATTCATACCTGACTTTCCTCCTCATGAGTGGACAGAAGCCCATCCCAATGTCAAGAATGCCCTCGTCCGTACTTCCAACTCTCCTCCGCGTTTGCTCTCCTCCTCGTCTGCGGCCCAAGCCTAAACAAACGCTGGTGCCTGTGACTGCAAATATACGATGCCTGCTGCTGGGGGGTCCACAACAAGCTGGCAAATATGCTAGATACCCGATGTCCGTGCATGTTGGACAACCAATATTCATCGCTTCGTCCACGCCTCGCGAAGCTGAAGCCTGCTTTCCCTCTTCTGGCGCCTTTTATCGAAGGAATAGGTCCCCAACGCCGTTCCTCAATGACCTTGTTCTATCTACATGGTCAAACCCGAGGCAATCGTCCTCCCCTTGTATGAAGCTCGATAGTACATCGTCTAATGCCATCTCGTTAGTTAAGCACACTCGCGTGGTTTCTGCAAAGTCACTGACCATCGTTGAGATATTGGGGTTTCGAGTAGTTGGATCGTCGAACAACGGCAAATTTGATCTTCTCGAAGCTCTTGCCCTTGATCCCGGTCCGCTTTTCCAATCGCTTCTTCGTGTCTGCGAACTTTTCGTCCTAGAAGCATGTCAGCTTTTATTCTGGTATTGTGAATAAAAAAACCTCGTGCCCTACCTGGATGAGAAGGAACTTGAAAGGCACGCCATGAACCCGGCTCACGTCGTTCTGAAAGTGGAAGACCTGAATGAAGTGGTTCTCGTCGCCGTTCGTCTCCTCCTGAGGAACCCGCTCGGCATAAATCTGAGCATACTCATTCAAGTTCATGACGGGATGCTCTCGCAAGGGTTCACGGTAGAATCTGTTAGAACTGGTCTCGTAAACACGTATCTTGCCACCTTCTGTTTCGCCTGTGATCTGTGCCTTTTTGATCAGTGCATCGACCAAGTCGTCGATGGTGCCCGTCTTTGGAACAAGCAAGTCGTATTGATCCTATCACTTGTCGTTAGTTGGACCACACGGTCCATGCGATGTGATGACGGACCTCTTTGGTGATCCCCTCGCTCAAAAAGGTAAGCTTGATACTCTTCTTGGTGTCCAGCTCGGCCAAGCTCATCTCGAGAACTTCAAAATAGAAAGCGTCGTTCCGTTGGGTCGAGTTGAGCGCCGTGGAGCCCATGGGGTTCAGGATTTGTCGCAGCGTTGGATTGGCTCCTCGTCTTACTGGCGTCTTGGGGTTCTGGGTTGAGGCGTTAACAGTCCAGAACCTGATGTGCGTCGGCTGCATCCCGAGTTGAGCGCCAACACGCTCTGACAAAGTGTCGTATGTGATCTTGGAATTAAGAACAAGTTCGAAGGGAGGGTATTGAGCTTGGTCACAACGGGTAGGGTGAGGGTGAAATTTGACTGTTCGCTTGTGTTCAAGGAAATCGTAGTATTCTCGCGCGTCCTCAAAGTGATCAGATGTGCTGCTGGCCCTGCAACGTTTCAGTGAGTAGATCGTGGCAATGTGTCGGGGGTTGACGTACACCTCCTGCTGGGGCTTGTCCCCGGAGCGTTTGTCCAAAGCCAGCCGGTCCGGCTTGCGCTCTGTGGTGCGCTGGAAGCAGATGATGTCTCCATCTTGAAGCTCCGCGACCTTGAGAGACTGCTTGGGTTTCAAAGGCTCAATCATGGTCGGCTTGATCTCCTATTACAAGTTAGATATCCGGTTAGGGGCCTGGGGCAGCAGAACGACATACCTCCCACAAGGAAAGCTTCTCATCAGCAGGCAGCTTATCTCCCCAGCCCATCTTCTTCAGGATCAGAGGCACTAGTTCCTCAACCTTCTTCTCCTTGGAGATGTAGACATGGCCAACGCCATGCAGCGACTGGGTCTCGCTGTCGAAGTGCTTCAATAAGAGCAAGATGGTGTCGTTCTTAACAATGACGCCGTTGGGCTGGCTCTGATACGATGGCCAAATCGGCTCGCCGTCGGCGTCCACGTCCTCAGCAACTTCAGCCCAAACTCGCAGGCTGGTATCCCTGTGCGCAGCTGATCGGGAGTATGTCTCTTCGACGGTGGGCCGCAGATCCATTATAGGCTGGTCCGGACGGATCGTCTTGTTTTGCCGATTGACCATGAGCCAGAGGCGCACTTTTTTGGCATCTTCGCCCATGTCTTCCGCGACTTGCGCCACGAACTCCTCCATTGTCATCGCACGGCGCACTCTGTAGAACCTCGGCGCAGAGGGATCGGTATCAGGGTTAGCCTCAAACTGGCACAGGTCGTTTCCGCCGAATTGCTGGAAGGTCTTGTCCGTGATGACCTTGGCCATCATGTACAAGTGCGCCTCTCGCTGTTCTTTCCTCCTAGCCTCCCGCAGAGCGGTCTCTTCCTCGAACCGTTGTTCTTGCATACCGAGTTAGCAGAGTGAGGAATGCAGGCGAAAAGACCACTTACTGAGATGCATGGGGATGTCGTCCTTGGTAACCGGGCATAGAATGTCGTCAAGACGCGACTGACGGATGTACACCAACATGTAGGCGCTGTTCTGGCGCATGATGGGCGTCTTCTTCTGCAGCGGCGCGCGCGGATAGCCGTTAGGTGTCCTGTACTCGCCACCAAAGTTTTCCTCCAACACTTCGCGCATAGTAGCCTTGGTCACCTTGTCGTCGTCATACTTATAGAACCAGCCATCCTTGCCAGGCTTCAGAAATGCGTAATAATGCCCCGCATTCAGATCACCGCTGTGAACCAGGACGCCGTGTAGCTGATACGTCCAGGGAACGGACTTGTCGGCATCCTCGTACAGGTAGGGTGCAGCGTCAAAAACTTCGGGGAATTCGTATCGGTCGTTGATCTTCATCATCATGTCGCGCTGGATGTCGTACTCGAATCGCTTCAGCTGCAGATGCAGGACATCAGGAAAACTAGTGAAAATGACGCCCTTGTTGGCGTCTTGGAGCTTGAACTCATCGCCGGCAAAGTACTGGTTCTCGCCGTCCATCTTTTCGACCTGGATGTAGTCCTGGAAGCTCTCGAGAAGGTTCTTGTTGCCGCTCACGTTGAGCTGGATATCCCAAAAGTCCTCGATGCGACTTGATTCGTAGTCGACATTGATACATGAGATGTAGGTCTTGATCTTGCCGCTGAACATTCCAGGCAGAACGTTCTCCGCCTTGGTTCCCTTCATCTTCTCTTCCATTCTCTCCATGAGCTTACGAGAGAACTCTTGGACGTCTTGTTGCTCGAAGATGTGTCGGGTCTCCCAGCCAAACGACTTGGTCAGTTCGTTGGTTCCTACAGCCTGCTCAGAGGTTTGTAGTTGGTAAAAGAGTCGTTGCAGAGTGTAAGCGCTGTTATTCATGCTTTGGTCACTCTCGGTGGGGATGCCATAAATGGCCTGGCCAAGGTCAGCAAAGTCTGGCCAAATAGTACGGCTGGGAAGACGTTTCATACCTTACGGAACTGGTTTGTAAAGTAGAGCGATTGGAGGAGGGAGTTGAGATAACAGGTGGCACCCTGATTCTTGAGTCCAACATATCCCGTCTCTTTCTTTGAGTCGTAGTTAGCGAAGTTGTGCCACAAGACACCCGTCTCGTCCTCGACCAGGCGGAGATGCGCGGTGATGTTGGCGGTATCGTTCTCGCAAAGAGGTCGACTGCCACCCTCCCAGGGCACGTTGAACATGCGTCGGTGCTCGACAAACCGAGTGAAGCCCCAGTCGCCCTCCTCCTTAGTAAATCGGTGGTGGGCAGCATGATGGATGTATAGGCTGGGATCGTTCGGATTCCATAACACGAGCGCAAACTGGACACAGCAGCTCCAGCCGTCGGGAACGCTGTCGGCGTCGAAGCCATGCTCCAGGTAGATCGAGCACTGGTCAATGTTGTTGCCGTGCGGGAAGAGCAAGATGCGCCTGCATTGGGGAAGCGACGGTCAGCAGTGAAGCGGACGGCAACGCTCGGAGTCAGACGCACCATGGATAGCCGCCAGCCTCGAAGACAGGGCCATGCTCCTTCTTACTTAGATTGCGCCAGTTGTCGACTGTCCAGGTGTGGTCATAATCGCCGAGGATTTTGGGCTCGTCGATGAGTGGTGGGAGGCAAAGTTCCTTCATTGCTTCGTCTAGGGCCATGGGGACGGGGTTAGCTTGGCAAGTTGGAGATGCGCGACAGCAGCCAAAACTAGTGGCATCGCAGACGACACAAAGCGGGCGGGAATACGCCATTTGTAAAAATAGGGAGCGGGAGAAGAGGCTGACGGGGCGGTAGACGGGGATACGCACGGTCGTTGGCCATGGGGAGATCTTGCAGCTGGTCGGCTTCGCCATGTTCGAGGCTGTCGGGGTTGATGATGGCGACCTTTTCGGGCTCGTTAGCGACGCCGATGTAATCGTCCGTGTCCATGACCATGTCGTTCGGGGAGTGGACGTCGTGAGTCTGGGGGGAGGTGCGACGGTTAGCTGAGGGCCTGACGCGATGAGGAAGCTCATGGTGAGGCGAGGTCATGATGTCGGCATTCGGAGGGACTAGGTTGTAGCGTAGAAGCCGTGGAAGCCGTGGGGAGCGTGGGTAGTAGTGAGGGGCAAAATGTGAGGTGGTGTTGGTGGTGGTTATGGGTGTTGTGATGGGCTCCAGGTTATTCTGATGCTTGGCGAGCTCGTGCTTGAGCCTCGACAAGAGAGGCGAGGCCGTGCAGGAGATGGCGGGGGCGCGGATGACGCAGGGAGCCCGGAGCTGAGGGAACAGACGGGAAGGGCAGAACATAGGCTGCTGGGGCTGCACGACAGGCGAGCATCTGCCAATTTCACGGGATCATGCACAAGCACTGGCGCTGGCACTGGCGCTCGCTGCAATGGATGGGCGGACGAGGACGTACCATGTTGGAAAAGCAGCCGACTGGAGCGGCAGAAACTGCGACGCGGGATGCAGGATGAGGCAGCTGATAGGCGGTCGGGGCTCAACAAAGAAGACAGGAAGATAGATGTATGACGACCGCCTCACGAGATGCTTGTCGAGTTAGCGACGCGCGGGCGTGGCAACGGCAAGCGTCTCGATGACGGGCAGCTCGGCCAGAGCTCGACGGTGTCAAAACGAGGCAGGGCCAGGAGAGGAGAGGGGGTTATCCAGACAGATCCTGGTTCGAGAGGTTAGGGATGTTGGAGGTGGTGAATAAATAACGTCGGAGACTCCAAAAAAGTTATGTATGGAGTTGAGTTGGTAGGTGTGGGTAGGTAGGTAGGTAACGCAATGACGACGGGGACGGGAGGAATGAACTCGAGGCCCCAGATTGCGCTGCACAAAAAAAAGAAAGAGAGCGGTCGGTTAGGTCAGTAAAAGGGCGATGTAGGCAATGTGAAACCCACAAGTCTAAAAGCCCCAAACCCTTTGAGTCCCAATGGAAGCCGGGTCTTAGAAAAAAACAAGGTGATGGATGTTTGGCAGAGCAGAAGCGCTTTGAGACGAGATAAAGAGAGAGTCTTGCATCAAACAGGCAGGTCGACACAGTATGGAATTAATCGGTAATCCAGATTTTGGGCAGTAGGCACCTACCTACCTTTTGGTATGCAAAACACAGGAGCCAGTGGGTTGGATTCTCTGTCATGAGGCGATAAGCTGACTGGGATAAGAAGACACATGCATCGTGGCTTAGTTTCTCAGTCTAAATCAGGTATCACTTTAGCTATTAGCAGCTGCACCAAGCGTCATCAGGTCACCCCGCCAATCAATGACGTTTACTGGCTTCTCACCATGCGAATGCCAGGCGAAAATGCCAGGCACAGCCCGGGCAATACCTCACTGCCTGTTCACTGATCGTCTCGCTCATGACATGTGAGAGGCCAACTAGCGAAAATACGCGGTCTGGCACAGAGTAAGTGATTGATTAGAAATGCACATCTCAAGACCAGCAACTTGAAGCTGAGTGCTGCGATTTGGGACAAGACTCTGCAGCCTCAATCAAGTAATCAAGTGGGGGGCGGGGAATGAGCCTTGGTTTAACAGGAACAAAGAGTCGGGTCTATGGCAAAAGGTATGGCTACTTGGATGTCATCGCCTTCCCTGCTGTGTTCTGGGAACTGAAGCACTACCAGCGGTCTCTACTGAATATATTCTACTCTGCCGATGATTGCTGTTCTCAGATGTGTGAACTCGCCAACGCAAGGGACAATCGGTCTAAGGACAATATGCAGGATAAACAGCGCGCAGTATTCCAGTTGACCTTCCTCGCTGTTTCTCAAGCTTGAGGTTAAACTAAAAATGCGTTTCGAAACACCATCGACAGTTCTATGCTACCTCATAACGTTCTAAAGTATCACTCCAAAAGGCTACAGGTAACTACCTAGTTGCCACAATTCGGAGCAGGCGCCACAAAGACCAACCGTGCTTCCCTAGATAACTTGGGGAATCACATAATATTCATATAAATCCAGGAAACCCCCACCTCCGGAAAGTCACACCTGCCTCCTCCCGCGTCACGGAGCCTGCCTGCGCGTCGCTGTATGGGGCGGGCGAGCGGCGGCCCGCCGGTATCGCCAGTGTGGGGTACAACCCAATCCAGCATCGAGTCACCCCAAGCTTCGGTCCCCAGTCGCCTTCGCCCGAGGCGGCACATGCAGCTGTCCCCCCCCCGAACCTCAAACCTGATCATTCCTGCTCAACTCTTGCTGTTTTCCATATCCTGGATATATGTGGTCATTGGCCTCATATCGAACAGCTTCACTGGCGAGCACGACCCGAGGCCCTGCTCTTTCGATCCGTACCAGCCCGACGACTCTTCCTCGTATGCCATCTCTGTCGACATGCCCTCCATCGCCCTGCGGCAGAGCAGGCGATGCAGATTGACCGATCCGGGCGCTCTCACCCTTCCGCGATCGACGGCCACCCTTCATCCTTCGCATTCGAGGGTACAAGTGCGGCGCGCAAGCAATTCACCATGGCGGCCGGTTTCAATCCTTGACGAGTTCGTACCCCAAAAGCTCGCAGCTTCCTCTGTGCGGGTGCTGACCCATGATACTCTGCAGATGGGTTGCCAAGGAAGCACGCCCTATTAGCCTCCGTCAGCTCATGGTCTTCGGTCGCTCTCTCACAGAGTCCCGACTGATCAGCTCCGCCAACTATGTTCGCACCGAATTGCCCACAAGGTGAGGCTGCTAGCTCTCGACCCTCGACATGCCCAAGCTAACACAAGAGGCTCCCAGGATCGCCCATCGCATTCGCGACATGCAACGCCTCCCCTACGTTATCGTTACGAACCCTCACATCCAGGAGGTCTACAACCTCTACTACAATGCCTTCGACACGTTCCGCAAGATCAAGGAGGTCAAGACCCTGGAGGATAATGACAAGATGTGCGAAGTCATCAGTCAAAACCTCAAGGGCCACTTGACTGTCATTCCTAAGCTTGCCAAGGGGATCTTGGAGTGCGGTGGGCTGATGAGCCCCAGCGATTTGGACAAGTTCATGAACACTATTCTCAGATCTGTGAGTCTCTTCTATGCTCAGGACATTCTTGGAAGGCTGCTGACATTCCATCCCAGCGCATCTCGCGACGAGTCATCGCCGAGCAGCACCTCTCCCTGACAGAAACCTACAACTCGCCCAACTTCTTCCCCGGCGCAAAGCTCTCCGAGTCCGACTTCATCGGTGAGGTATTCATCAAGTGTTCCGCCAAAGACGTCATCGAACGCTGCTCCAAAGCCATCACCGCTCTCGCCCGAACCACCAACGGTCCCGACGTCCAGATCCCCGAGATCAAGGTCGAGGGCCACCTCGACGCATCTTTCCCCTACATCCTCAGCCATCTCGAGTACATCATTGGCGAACTTCTCCGCAACTCTGTCCAGGCCGTCATCGACCGGCACCAGAACCTACATCCGGACCCGGGCGCCGTGAAGCCGGATCCCGTCGAGATCACCATCTGCGAGAACCAGCAGCACGTCATCATCCGCATCTGCGACCGCGGCGGCGGCATCCCACGCGCCGAGCTCCCGTATCTGTGGTCTTTCAGCAAGGGCCCGCAAAGCCAGCGGCGCCTCAAGAACCTTGCCCAGGTGCCAAAGATGGCCGCCACTATGCAGGAGCTCCACGTGGAGGAAGAGCTGGGCCGCGCAGATCTAAAGGCCCCGTCGTATCAGAGCTCTCTATCGTCGCTCACCAGCCGGCCGCCTAATCTGCGCCTCGGCATGGGCTTACCCCTGAGTCGCGTCTATGCCGAGTACTGGGCTGGGAGCCTAGGGTTACACAGTCTAGAGGGTTACGGGGCCGACGTGTTCTTGCAGATTTCGCGATTGGGGAACAAGAACGAGCAGCTCACCACACGGGCAAGCATGGATGCTCTATAACGGCGCAGGGCTAGTACATATGGTTGGTGTCTTATTAGAGAGGGATGGTTGAGAGCATACATATGATGTCGGTTGCGAGAGGTGTTTTGTGTATCTCGGAGCATTTGACTGGTTTTTGAGCGGATATTGGATCTACTTGGGGTGTGGTATGAGCATGGAGTTTTGCGGTCACTGATATCTGTATCACGCTACAGCACATGATGATGGACAGGGTTCCTTTCGGTATTACGTGGGATGAGGGGATAGCAATCACACAAGAATTGCATCACACATAACACATGGATGATTGAACCATTTAACAACCTATAAGCTGGTATCATAAAAGGTTGCGACTTGAAATTACATGGGGATAAAATCTGCCTAGCTGAGAGAAAGGGCTCTAGTAAAAAAGGTGTAATAAAAAAAGGGCAAGACGATCAAGGCTTTCTTCTTCATATGTCTTGTTCGCTTCGAAGGGGTCTCGTACTTATGGTGTGAGCTGCCGGTGCAACCAAGGGACAAACAAAATCATCGGGAGGGAATCATAACTCCGACACAGCCATGCCGAGGCCGTGCAAACAGTCCCAGCAAGGCCGCTCTCCCCTTGTCCTCCGTAGGAAGAGCGAGCAGGTATATCCATGAACTCGTGGTTCCCTCCCTTCCTCTTCTTGTGGTATTTCTCGCGCCTTTCATTTTTCAACTCCAAACCCCAAACTGGAGCCACAGGGAAAGAATCATGAAATAGTGACTGTCCAACTGCAGCCATGCATGCACGCAAAACGGCTCGACAAGCTTCCGCTTAGCGGCGGCCGTGGCTGCGGACAGCGCTGCCCTGCATAGACTCGAGCTCGGACTCGAGCTGCTTGATCTGAGCATGGGTCTGCTCGAGATCCTTGTTGAGACGGTCGCGCTCCGAGATGAGCTTCTGCTCCCATTGCCGGAAGCGCTGCTCCTCGATCTTGACCTGCTCGGTGAAGCGCTTTCGGAGAGCCTCCTCCTCCTCCTTGAACTTGGGGTTGTCGAGCTTTCGGGGCCGGGCCTCGCCGAACTTGCGTGTCTCCATCTGCTGGGCGCGGTAGGCCTCGTAGTGCAGCTCCTCGGTAGTATGAATGAGGTCGAGCATGTGGGTTCGGATCAGGATGGAGCGGAGCTTCTTGAAGTCGCAGTGGTCCTCGTTCTCGACCTCGGCAACACCCCAAGAGTACTGGCGACCCTTGACGATGCGGCCGTCGCTGGTCTTGACGTCCTTCTCAGAACCAATAACAGCGAAGGGCATGGCGTTCATGAGGCTGCGAGCGTGCTGGGCAGCGGCCTCGTCGTCCTCCTCGACCGGGGGCTGGTAGATCTTGATGTTCTGAGCCTCAATGACAGAGACGATCTGGTTTGAAGATTAGTGGGGTGAGTGCCGCGTCGCGAACCATTGTTTACTTACTCGCTGCTTGAACTTGGCCAGATCAGCGGGGCTGAGGGTGTCGGCCTTGGCAATGACGGGAATAAGGTTGACACGCGAGCAAAGGCGCTTCATCACCTCAATGTCGAGAGGCTTGAGAGTGTGGCCGGTAGGGCGGATGAAGTACAGGCAGGCATGGACACGGAGATCGATCTTGTCCTGGCGACGGGGCTGCTGCTCCTGAAGCATGTAGGACTCGTGCTGGTCGTCGAGGAACTCGATGATGGGCATCCAAGAGTCGCGGTTGTTGACATAGTCGCCAAATCCGGGGGTATCAATAACGGTCAGTCGGACTGAATGGGGGAACAGTTAGTTAGTGTCGGTCAGAGAGGCAGGGCCGTTGACGGTCGTACCTTTGAAGAACTTCTCCTCGAGTTCAGCCTTGGTGATCTCAATCTCGACAGTCTTGTCAACCTGCTTCTGGTGGCGGCGCTTGTGGTCGGCGTAGTTCTTGATGGTGGTGGAGAAGAGGGTGTTGATGAAGGTGGTCTTTCCGAGGCCAGACTCGCCGGCAACCTGGACATGATGCGGTCAGCATGAGCAAGGACGGCGCGGTTGAGATAGCTGGCTTCGATACGCCAGCAATACCCGATTGCAAAAGGGCGATTGATGGAACGCGTACCATGATAGTGAAGCCAGCACCACGCTTCGCGACAATCTTGTGTCGCTGGTTGGGCAGATTGGCAATGCCAATCGGTGAGGCGCTCTCGGCAGATGTAGCCATCTTGGGCGTTGGTTTACTTTAGAAGGGAATAGGCAAAAACGGCGAGGACCGGATCGTGTCGGGGCGTCGAAGCGAGGAGTACAGCGAACAGACGGAGAGACGGAAGCTAGAGGCCGACTGCGATGTCGCGATGAAGGTCGAACGAGTGCAAGGTGGAGGTTTGGGGAGCTCGTGCTTCAGGGGAACGAATTTCCTGTGGTTTCCCCCCTTGGCCAGTCGAGAGGGAGTCGCTTTAGGGGGAAGCTTGCTTCTGGTTGGCTAACGTTGTCGCGGACCGTGAGTGGACAGTGCCGAAATGGGTGGCTAGTGGACACGGGGAGCCCAAGGCCCCAAACAACAGGGGCTCCTGCCCGTTGTCAAGGGGGTTGAAGCAGCCACGAGTCCCGTTCTTCAGGAGCTCAGACCAATTGAAAGTCAGGGCATCACCTTCAGCCACCGGGTGTCCGTTCAGCCACAGGGGAGGTGCCCACCTTACTTGCCGAGGACTAGCGTCATTTCCGGACTAATTTGACAGACTGAACATCGATATCTCGGATTAAATCTGCTTCCGTTCGCTGCCGGTTTGCGACCAAAAATTTCGATTCTTATCGATAAGGCGCAAGTTGAATTTTTGGCGGGCGTGCGACTTGGAGCTCAGAAGTATCATGGCTATAGCCTGCCGACGACAATGAAGACCGACTTCAAGGTGGGATTGCTCTTGATACTTTGCTCTTGGCGACTCTGGATTCTTCTCTGACATGGTTCCTCTAGTTCTCGAACTTGCTGGGCACCGTCTACTGTCAGGGCAACCTGCTCTACAGCCCAGATGGCACCCATCTCTTCTCGCCGGTCGGCAACAGGGTCACCGTGTTTAACTTGGTAGAGTATGGCCACCTTCGCCTGCGGTGGCATTCAATGATTCCTCGTCTTGGCTGACTTTTCCTTCCGCCAGAAACAAGTCACACACACTACCATTCGCCCACCGCAAAAACATTGCCCGTATCGGACTTACACCTCGCGGCAACCTCCTCCTCTCCATCGACGAAGATGGCTATGCGATTCTCACCAATGTCCCTCGTCGGATACCCATATATCACTTCAACTTCCGCTCATCTGTCACGGCGCTCGCTTTCTCGCCATCCGGCCGTCACTTTGCCGTCGGCCTCGGCCGCAAGGTCGAGGTCTGGCATGTCCCATCCACGCCCGATTCCTCTGCCGATGGAGAGCTCGAGTTCGCCCCCTTTGTCCGACATCACAAACACACGGCCCACTTTGACGTGGTGAAACACATTGAGTGGTCGAGTGACTCGCGTTTCTTCCTTACAGCCTCCAAGGATCTTACGGCTCGGATATGGAGCTTGAACCCTGAGGAGGGCTTCACGCCTACTGTCCTCTCGGGCCACAAGCAGGCCGTCATTAGCGCTTGGTTTTCGGAAAACCAGGAGACTATATACACTGTCAGCAAAGACGGTGCCGTCTTTGACTGGCAATATGTGAAGCCCATCAATCGGATCGAGGAGGACGACAAGATGCGCGACGACGATGACGATTCTGACATGCGATGGCGCATCGTCCAACGGCACTACTTCATGCAGGGGAGCGCCCATGTTCGATGTGCCGCCTTCCACCCCGAGACCAATCTCCTGGTTGCTGGCTTCTCGAGCGGTCTCTTCGGCCTGTATGAGATGCCTGACTTTAACATGATCCACAAGTTGAGCATCTCACAAAACGATATCGACTTTGTGACCATCAACAAGAGTGGCGAATGGCTGGCGTTTGGTGCTTCCAAGCTGGGACAGCTGTTAGTATGGGAGTGGCAGTCCGAGTCGTACATCCTCAAGCAGCAAGGACACTTTGACTCGATGAACTCGCTGGTCTACTCGCCAGACGGCCAGCGGATCATCACCACGGCCGACGACGGCAAGATCAAAGTCTGGGATATCCAGTCCGGCTTCTGCATCGTCACCTTCACCGAGCACACCAGCGGCGTGACGGCTTGCGAGTTTGCAAAGAAGGGTAACGTCCTCTTCACGTCGAGTCTGGACGGGTCGATCCGAGCCTGGGATCTGATCCGGTACCGAAACTTCCGAACGTTTACGGCACCCACGAGGCTGTCGTTTTCATGCATGGCCGTTGACCCCAGCGGCGAGGTCGTAGCTGCTGGCTCCCTCGACTCTTTCGACGTCCACATCTGGTCCGTCCAGACGGGCCAACTGCTCGACCAGCTATCAGGACACGAAGGCCCAGTCTCATCCCTCGCGTTCGCGCCCAGCGGGACATCCCTTGTCAGCGGCTCCTGGGATCGCACAGCTCGTATCTGGTCCATCTTCGGTCGGACACAGACGAGTGAGCCCCTGCAGCTCCAGGCCGATGTTCTTGACATCGCCATCCGACCAGACTCGTTACAGCTCGCCATCTCAACACTCGACGGGCAGCTGACCTTCTGGTCGATGACGGAGGCGGAGCAGGTCTCCGGACTGGACGGGCGACGAGACGTCTCTGGCGGACGAAAACTCACGGACCGACGAACGGCGGCAAACATGGCCGGCACCAAGAGCTTCAACACCATCCGATACAGCACCGACGGCAGCTGCCTCCTGGCCGGCGGCAACAGCAAGTACATCTGCCTGTACTCGGTGACGACCATGGTTCTCCTGAAGAAGTTCACCGTCAGCGTGAACCTGTCTCTGTCGGGAACACAGGAGTTCCTCAACAGCAAGCTACTGACCGAGGCGGGCCCCGCCGGAGAGCTCGACGACCAAGAAGCTTCGGATCGCGAGAACCGAGCGGACAGCTCCCTTCCGGGTTCAAAACGCGGCGGCGATCCATCGGCGAGGAAGAAGCTGCCGCAGGTCCGGGTCACGGGCATCGGCTTCTCGCCCACGGGCAGGGCCTTCTGCGCCGCCTCGACCGAGGGCCTCCTCATCTACAGCCTGGACCAGGACCTCCAGTTCGACCCCTTCGACCTGAACATGGAGATCACGCCCGCAGCCACCCTCGCCGTGCTGGAGACGGAGCGAGACTACCTCAAGGCGCTGGTCATGGCGTTCCGCCTCAACGAGGCAGGCCTCATCAAGCGGGTTTTCCAGGCCATCCCCCCCTCAAATGTGCCTCTCGTCGTCGCCAACCTCCCGGCCATCTACGTCTCGCGCCTCCTGCGCTTCGTGGCCGCGCAGACGGAGGAGTCGCCGCACATCGAGTTCTGCCTCGTGTGGATCAAGGCCATCGTCGACAAGCACGGCGCCTGGCTCTCGGCCAACCGTGCCAAGGCCGATGTCGAGCTTCGGGTCGTCGCGCGCGCCGTATCGAAGATGCGGGATGAGATCAGGAGGCTCGCGGATGAGAATGTGTATATGGTTGATTATCTGCTAGGACAGGCTGAGGATAAGAGTGCGAAAAAGGGGACCAAGACACGTGATGGTGCACCCAGCGGCAAGGATGCGGATGTGAAGCTCATGGCGGTTGATGGAGATGAGGAGTCTGAGGAAGGATCTGATGATGGATGGATTGGGTTAGATTAGACGGTACATGTTATAATACCCAACGCATATTGTACTCCCCACGGACCATTCTCAGTTTAGATCTTTGCCTTTGGGATCCCATCCCACGCCTCCTCAAAGCCAGCAGCTCTCACCCACTTGGTGCCGGTATGCTCGTTCGCATCGACAAGGAGGTACATGACCTTTAACCACTCATCGTCCCCCTTAATCCTGACCCACTCCCTATCCTCATACGGCTCCGAGACCCTCTTTGCCAGAACCAACGCCCTCGCCAGCTTGACAGTGTGCCCATCATCCGGGATGGGGTGGATCCGCGGGAAGAGCTCCTCGGGGGCCCGGACCAGCTGGCCAGCATCCTTGGGTGTGTATCCGCGCAGCAAGTCCGGGCGGAGGCGGGGGCAGCCCCTGGCGACGTACTGCAGGAGGTCCATGCGGATCTTGTTCTCGAGGAACCGAACCTTGACGGGGGTCGGAATCCAGGATTGGGCGTTGAGGATGAGGAAGAAGGGAGCCGATGTGACGTGGTGCCTTGAAAACTGTCAGTCGGTTCGAGTTAAAGGCCATTTTTCTTACATGATGAAAAAGTCAAACTTGGGAACATTTGGAGGATGAAAGGCCGCCGCCGAAGCGACATAGGCAGCCGTGTGCATCATCTCAGCCGTCCTCTCTTCCAACTCGTCCTCTTCGACCCTGACTCTGCTCGCCAGATCGACCATGTCGTCTCTCGCACGGGCGAGCACCCCGTCAAAGATGCGCTGGGGATCCTCAAACCGAACACTCTCCCTCAGCTTCTCGTTGTCGTCAATGTCGTCGTACAGCGCCGAGATGGTCTTCATCCTGGGCGGTCGAGTGTCGCCGGCGGCGGCAGCGGCAGCCGCGGTCAGAAAGTCCCGAAGCCTGTCCTCGTGCACCGCCGTCTGGGCCAGGGCCGAAGCTACCAGCATGGGTTGCTCCCACTCCATGCCATACAGGAGCTGGATCAGGGGGTGCAGCAGCCCGCCGAACAGGCGGGCCTGCATGTCGCGACCTCGCTCGTCGTCTTTGAAGAGGTATTCCCTCAGAGCCTCCCGCCAGCTGCCCAGCCTCACCGTCTCGTTCTGGAAGAAGCGGAACAGGGTGGCGTAGTTGCGGCCCTTGCCCAGGCGGTCCGACCAGGAGGAACCGTGCTGCTGCTCGAGCTCCGAGACGGCGTCCTCCGAGGGGCTCATGGCCCTGACCTGGTAGCTGCTGTTGTTGTCGTAGGCGTCCTGGAGGTTCTTGGCAGACGCTCCGGTGCCGTACAGGGTGAGCACCTGGTGGACTATCTGCGGATGGTGAGTGAATCGTAGGGGAGTGGTTAGTTGAGAGTGGTCAGTTGACTTACATGGTCGTGGAACCCGGATGCGTTGAAAAAGACGTGGTGATGCTTTATGCCATGTTAGATCTGGGACTGGGACTGGCTATGAGAAAGTAGTCCTACCTCAACATCCTTCTGCAGCAGATCAGTCACCTTGGAAGCTGCTTCATCACCAAGCTTCATCCCCAGCAGTCCCGCGTCCTTGGGCGCAACCTGGATCTGAAACGGGGTCGCCATGGTGCTGAGTCTCGGAAACCCCGTAGTCGTGGTGACGATGGCAGCTGGTGATGTCGTGGATCCAGCAACGACCCTCAGAGCCCGCCTCCCCAACATGTGTTTTATATATGCGCCAGCTGCAGTGCCCGCCCGATGTCGCCTCTCTGCCAGCGGGGAAACATGCAACGCAACCAGATCGTCACTTTTAAATTACAGTTATGCCACCTACAAAAGATCCCGTCCTTTTGCACAGATGGTGGGATGGCAAATGGTAGCTTGGGGGGGACCGCTGATGTATTTCAGCACGGGCAACCGCCGATGGACTTGAAGGGGGGGACCGAAATTGCTACCTTCCCCGGATTTCGAGGTGGACCTGACATCATCGGAGGGCCGAAAAGCCCCGCTCTTCGGCCAAGCCGGAATCCCGAGGTTTGCCTGCTGACAATTTCTGTTGTGATTCCATCTTGTGCATGTATTTAGGTATCAACGTTCTTTGTTGGTGCCAGCATGTGCCCTGGGATAGAAAGAATAAAGATCGTGTTGGTCTATTTCGTCTACCCATCTATCGCATGTCTATGAGATATGCTCGTACCACCGTCTATTTTTGAGAAAACAAAAGAAATATTACATCATCATCACATCACAAAGCCCGGCTTCTGCTTTAGGCCTTGCGCTTCTTGTTTGGAGCGGAATCCTTCTTCAGCATCTCCTCCAGGTCGTCCTCGTCCATCTCCTCGAACTCGAGGTCGCTGGGAATATCGTCGGCCTCCTGAGCATGGACTGCTGCGCATTAGCGTCCGTCTTCCCCAAGACGAGTAGAGCATGGTAGGGGAAGGGGGGTCAAAGCATACCAAAGTACTTGGTGGCACCAGGGTAGAGGTCCTCGGCGATAGTCACGGCAACGTCGTCGGCGGTGGGGAAGATCTCGAGCTCGTACTCGTCCTCGTCGTCGTCATCCTCATCCATGGCGTCATCATCAGTCTCCTTGCCCGCCTTGCGAGCCTGGATCCTCTCCTGCTCAATCTTGCGGGCCTCCTTGTCCTCCTCGGCAGAGATCTTGCGGCCACGGAAGCCGAACCAGCAGAAGAAGCTGACGCCGCCCATGCCCGTCTCCTCCATGATCTCGAGGAGCTTCTTGGAAGACTCGGTCTCGCCCGTCTTGCCGGCCTTCTCCTCCTCCCAGATCTTGGTGGCCAGGCCCAGCATGCCGCCGGTGGGGTCCTTGCCCTCCTTCCAGTTGATGTTGACGGGCTCCGAGACGAGGCCGGCCCAGCTGTCCTTGGCGTAGCGCCACCAGAACTTCTTCTCGAGCACCTTGTCCTCGAAGAAGTCGTTCTCCTTGAACTCCCACTTGATGGAGATGCTGCGAGGCTCGTCGGGCAGCTCGAAGCGCTCAACCGTTAGGTTGACGAGCGAGTTGAGGAGGATCTCGGAGTCGGTGGGCTGGATGTACTCGTCAATGTCCTGAGGCGACTGCTCAAAGACGAGGGGCCAGAACTGGGGGATGTTGGCGATGACCTCCTGGCGCTTGGCGAAGAGGTCCTTGCTGAGCTTTTCCTGCTGACGGACTGGCGTGGTCAGCGACTGCATGGTTGATCTAAGGTTCCAGCGACTGTATGATTGATCCAAGGTTCCAAAGCACCTTTTTGCACGCCCGCTGAAGCATTGAAAGGTCACTTACGGATCTCAAGCTCGACTTGCTCAAAGTCGTCCTCGATAGCCTGGAGCTTCTCGTAGGCAACGAGAGCGGCCTTGGCCTGCTCGTCCTGCAAATCGCCAGTAGACATGATTGCTGTGTACTTGAAGATGCGGAAAGATTCAATTGCAAAAATCAACGGAAAATTATATCGATCACCCGGATGAATCGATTCAGGGAGATGAAGGAGTATCTTGAGAGAGCAAGAAAAATAAACAACAGGTGAAAAGTTTTTCTCTGGGAGGGGGCAAGACGGTGTGTGTGTGTGTGTGTGTGTGGCAGCCTTTTTAGTAACGGAGCTCCAACCCAACCCAGTGAAGAAAAAATAATAAAAAATAATATGTAGCGACCCGTAATGCAAGCACGGCAACAGCCCCCAGCGGTGAAATCTTTTTGGTGGGGTTGAGCTGATGTCATTGGCCCGCCGAAAGGTCCCCGCAGGACCCCTGCTTTTTTTCACAGAGGGGTTCTCTTTGGCTCCCAGGACTCCCCCCGAGTCATCGTGGCTTTTAGTGGCTCAGGTGCCGAGGATCTCCACTGAAAATCTTTAAAGCCTGGCAGCAGCTTTTTCAACCAGGGGTTCGCTCCACTGCGTGTTCTAGCGGCGGTGTCATGCTGCAGGGGTCAGCCCAGTGCTAATTGACCAGTGCGAGCTCGCGATGAACGTGAACGACGTCTAATAAAGCAAACAAAAAAAGAGGGCTTCAATTCAGACGTCTCCCAACACCATGGGCGATATATAGGGAGTTATCAACAAGCAAACACTTGATCCCTCCTATCTGACGTCTAGTCTTTCAATTCGTTGGGTTTTTAGAACACTTCTACTAAAACACCAAACCATCCTGTATTCATTTCGTCGTTCGTTCTTTCCAGCAGCAACAACAATGGCTGCCATTCATTCTCCTTTGTAAGTCGGCAGCCATGTTTGCTGCTGATTGATAATATTGCGTGCCCAAAGAGGTAGATTGATAAAACTTGAAGAGTCACAACTTGGATTCTACATTCTTCTATATTCCCAACCTTCCTCACCAACATCACCACCAAAGTTGCCACTCATTGATTGATCTTCAGCTACCAAGCCTCCATTCCCCGAAAGGGTCCTGAAGGAGCTTCAACTAGCGGGCTTGACTCGTATTGACACTCGAAACTCGCCGCCAGCCATGCCAATTCTTTCAAACAAGTTCCCAAAGCCAATTCCTCTCGAGGCCATGGCCTACGGCACCGAGAACGCCAAAAAGGCCGCCAACTTTGGGGCCAAGCGCATCCTCCTCAACCGCAAGGGCTCGTACAAGGACGGCGGCCTGACTCCCACGGTCCAGGAGCTCCGCGACCTCAAGGGGGAGATCCACATCCCCGTCAGCTGCGTGATCCGCCCGCGGGGGGCCCCCGACCCTTCGATGCCGGGCGAGATGCACGACTACATCTACTCGAGCCACGAGTTCGTCCAGATGAGCGAGGCGATCCGGGACCTCAAGGTGGCGGGGGTCATGAACCCGATCCGCGGCGACTCGTTCGTCTTTGGCTGCCTCAGACGCAACCACGAGGGCGAGACGGCCGACGACCGGGACAGGATCGTCATCGACCGGGCCTACTGCCGGTACCTGATCGAGATGGCCATGCCCTACGGCTGCACCTTCAACCGCGCCTTTGACCACTTCGCAGAGCGCCGCGAGTGGAGCGACGCCCTCGCCCAGCTCAACTCGCTTGGCTTCACGGGCGTCATGACCGCCGGCGGGCCGGGCAACTTCTACCCCCACGTCGACACCCTCACCGGCATGTGCCACCGACTCGGCGACCTCCAGCTCACCGTCGCGGGCGGCGTCTTCCACGAGCGCGCCATCAAGAAGCTCCGCGAGCGTGCCCACCCCTTCAACAACCACACCATCTGGATGAACGGCCAGTGTCTCAACCCGGCGCAGCATCACGACCCAGAGACTGCCGACGTCAACGGTGTCATGGGCCTCATCGACCAGCTTGGCTTGGAGACGGAGGACTAGAGATCCCCCTACGACATCGGCAAGCAGTACTACTACTAACCAAACCACCACTACAGATGCCCTGCTAAGCATCTGGTATGCTACGAAAAAAAGAGGGAGGGGGATAGGGGGATTCATGACTGTAACAACATCACGAGCTATGAGCAATGAGCTATGACCCGGGGTCCATGAGGAACGGCTTATACTGGCAAATCGAAAATATCGCTTGGAATTTCCTGTCATCGAGACAGTGGACATATAAGGAATCAAGCCTTGGCTTGGCAACCATCAAGGATCATTGCGCAGGAATCTTGTACACTAGCTGGCTGGTCGATCCTGATTCGCAATTCAACTTCAATTTTTGTTGAACTACGTGTGCTGTGAACCTAACCTCGCGTGCTAGCTCTTGTTCTTCATTACTCCAAAGGTCTCTCTTCTTCATTAAACCGTGCAGCTCTTGCATCTCTCTTCACCCCCATTTGTACTTCATTTGGTCTCATCGCAAATCTCCCCAACCATCATTCGTGGCTGAATGTATATTCCTCTAAGCATCGTAATCGGAGCCAAACTTAGCGCTGCCCCGAGCAAGACCCAGGCAGTTAGCAATCTTATAGAATATGTCAACGTTGTTGTAGGTGCCGCTGAAGGAGTCCTGGCAGGGACCCCAGGCGTAGACGGGGACGTCGGTGAGGGAGTGGACGCCCTGGGACTCCTCGGTGGGGAGTGTTCCGTTGACGACAAAGCCCTTGGGCGAGTCCTCGGGGTTGACATAGTAGTCGCCGTCCTTGAGCTCAACGGCAGCCTCGCGGGGGCCGTTCTTGCGGACCTTGTAGTCCTCGCGGTGGTCAGGCATGGCGCCAACACCGCCGGCGATGGCGTAGCGGGGCTCCCAGTTGACGGGGAAGTTGTGGCCGGTGCCGTACTCGATACCCTTCTTCTTCTTGGTGTACTGAGACTGGCCGGACGCGTGGTAGACGCCAATGGCCCGGCGCTTGTCACGGTCGTCCTCCTGCTCCTCGAGGTACTTGGTGTCGGCAGAGCCCCAGACGCTAGAGGTTGTCAGCTGTGTCGCAGCCATGCGTGGAATTGGAGGCACTCACTCAAAGCCGTGGCCGTGGTCAGCCGAGACGACGACGAGGGTCTCGTCCAGGATGTCGAGCTCGGCAAGCTTCTCGATGGTGGCACGAATGGTGTCGTCGAGCTCAAGAAGGTCACCCAGAGCGCGGTCGTAGTCAAGAGCGTGCATCTGCTTGTCAACCGAGGCGGCCTCGGACATGAGGAAGAAGCCCTTGTCCTTGCCGCGAGTGGAAAGAATGTCAACGGCCTTGAGGGTCATCTCCTTGAGACCGGGCAGGTCAGTCGCGTCACCCTCGCCACCAGTGGGGCTGTTCTCGAGACCCTTCAGGTTGTCGGTATAAACGTTGCGGTCGAGCCAGACAGGCAGGTTGCTCTGGCAGAAGACACCAAGGGCCTTTTTCTTGCTGTCGGCAGCCAGGAGCGCCGTCTTGTTGTGGCTGACAGTGTAGCCCTTCTTCTTGAACTCGGCGTAGTAGTCCTTGCCCTCGAACGAATCCTCGCCGGCAAAGAACTGCTCGGCACCGCCGCCGAAGAAGACATCGGGGCCACCGTGGTTGGTCCAGGTGTAGTTGGTGTTGCCGCGGAGAGCCTGGTCGATCAGAGGGCCGTACTGGCTACGAAGACGAGTGTGGCCAGTCAAAGCAATGGGAGTAGCATCAGCGAGATAAGCAGTAGAGACAGCTCCCCAAGCGCCACCCTTGACCCAATTAGTACGAGTTTCATTCGTCAATTGGGTTTACTCGACTTACCAAGACGCGCTTGAAGATCTCGACGATGGTCTCGATCTTAGGGTCGTCAAAAGGATCAGGAGACGAATCAGCATATACACTGGTTCTTTGTGAGCGCAGGGCTCTCTGGGAATCAGGTGCACATCTACAAACCCCATAGCATTGACGGTGCTCTTGTGGCCAGTGTACAGGGCCGAAGCAGAGTTGGCAGAGTCGGTGATATAACTGTCGATCGAGTGGGTCATCTGGTGACCCAGAACGGGGAACTCGTCCATCTTCATGAGGGTCTGGTATTTGCCATTGATGCTCTTGTGTCCCAGGAGGCGAGCGGCAGTAATCTGAGAATGTGGTCAGATGTCATGATACGATATTCGCAGGCTGATGCCATCATGATTTTCGAACTAACATACCATGTTGGTGGTCATACCGTCACCGATGAAGAAGATGACGTTCTTGGCCTTGCGCTTGGAGTGAAGGTCGCGGACAGTCCACTCGGCAGTGGTCTTCTCGCCATTGTAGTAGTGCAGGGTGACGGTGTACTTGCCGGGCTCGTAGAGGGCAAGCTTGCGGTAGGCCTTGGAGGCGACATTGACGATGGTGGGCTTGTCCTCGTCCTCGGCAAACAGGTCCTCGTACCACGAGAAGTCCCAGGTCTCGACCTTGGGCTCCTTGATGCCAAAGACCTTTGCGAAGTCCCGGGGCTTGCCGCCGTCCTTGGCGATGGTCACCTTGAACTTCTTGTCGGGCTTGCCGTCGTGGGCAGCCTCGGAGCCGTTGACGGGGGCGTGGACCTCGACACGGAGGTCGAACAGCTGGCCGGGGAGGAAGTCGCTCTGATCCGGAGGAAGAACGCAGCCGAGCTTGGGACAGGTGCCCAGGCGCTGGTAGGTCTGCGCCGAGGCCGTGGCGAGCGAAGCCGCGAGGGCGACGAGGGCGTTGAGCTTGACCATGGTAGCGAAGCCGCGGTCCAAGCTAGGGATTGAGCAAGCTGGAGCTGTTGACGCGCGGTAGGGGCGAGGCTGGAGCAGCTTGAGGGGAGCTTGCAGCTTTGGCTTTTTTTGCGGACGGTTGCATCATTTATAACCATCAAACTTTCGTGCGAGCATTACACGGCGATCCCACGTGGATAGCTGCAGCTTCTGCTGTACGGAAGTCATCTCCGTCCCCGGAGCCTCGAGGCGACCCAGACAAGCTGTTTGCCCATGTCATCGGCCATTTGCCTTCCTCAGTGGGCTAGATGGACAAGAGCTTGGATGGACTGCATCGGTCCTGGCCAATATCACCTTGTTCTTAGCCAATGGAGACCGGGAGATGAGCATGATCCAGGACCGAGATGGTTTGGATCGACAAGCTCAGTCCGGCCAGTTCCATCGCGTCGGGATGCAAAAGTACGCCTCCACCGTTGCATCGAGAGTCCAATTGGCGCCTCACGGTGAGCGAAGCTGGCACGTGTGCGAGCTCTGCTGGCCCCGCCGCTCACAAAGGACCCGTCAATGCTTGTCGGTTCCGCGGTGCCTGCGGACAGCCTGCAGCGGGGATCCATGCCGTTGCTGCAAGTAGAGTAGGTCAATCAGCCTTCGACATAGGACCCAGGTGCCATGACGGCTCACGATCGGGCGCTCTGCACGGTAGCTAGCTCCGCACCATCGCCGGTCCTTGGCAACCCAGCCGTCTGTCAGCTAAGATGGGGGTTCGTGTCCAAAGTCGCTCACCGAGGACGAGCAGGGTGCAAACAACAACACCCCGCAGCGCCCGGCTCATGATTGCCTGTTGGGACCACCAGCGTCAGCAGTTCCTTCGCTTGCAACGACAAGATCGCAAGCTGTAGAGCGATGGATTCATGTGCCAGGATCCCCAATGAGGTGAGTTTGAATGCCGCTCGTGGGCAGGCTTGAGCCTCCTATTGGTGGCAGAACCCCCTGCTCCCGCGGTTCCACACATCCCCAGACGGGATGGGCTTGCACCACCTTGATCCTTAACACAACTCTATCCGGCCAGTCGGCCGAGTTCACCCTGACGCGACGCAATTAGAGACTTCTCGACGTCTTAGAACACTCTTACCTGATAAGCAATTTCAGGTTCTAGAGCCAAGGGCCTAGCAAGCGAGCGTTTGGTTGCATCTCCACCATAACGTAGGACTTGTTCCCTGATCATCTTTATTGGCCGTGTTGTACCTCGAGCCAAGCTATCCGTATCCGCCAACTCGGTGTTGCCTTATATCAACTTTGCTTAGCCGGAAAACGGGCGTTGGGTGCGGGACTAACCGGGCAAGCTGGTATGGGTCCGAACTCAATACATGAAAGGCAAACGCTAGTCGAATCGTACACTTGCGCAAGAGGCTCGAACGTGTAAGCGGCTAATTAATGTAATGGCGCCCGCGAGAGCTTCTAGAATACTCATTCACAAAGGCGCTGGAGCTGTTGAATATCTGGGGATCTGACCTGAATTGATTGTAACTATAATAATCGGCTGGTTGATGTGAGGATGGAGCATAGCCAGGGCTATAGAGCCATATTGGCTATACCGTGTGACACTCCCAAGACTCCTTTAATGTGCCAGCAAAGGGGTTGGCTCGGCCTTTGTGCTGCCTCCAGACCGGAAATCGTGAGATATGCTCGTCGATTGCTATCACGTCTGCAGTTTGTGGCTTCAACGCCATCGCCAAATCGCCAATCGGGCGCATGGTGTGCGGTTGAGCATGCGAGACCCGTTGAGAGGAGGTAAAACCAAGCTGCTGTTTCGATCCAGGATATGTATGCAGTGTAAGTGGACCGAACCAGCAGGTCGGAAGATCCTCCTCCCCACTGCCGTCTTTGACACGAACGGATGAACCGATCATCCCTTCTCACCTATCCGAGCTCGGTGTTACCCCATTTTCGAGCTGGGTTCCGTCGGCATCCGAATTTAGGGATGCAACAGTCTCAGCAATAGCCTCAGGGTGGGGGCTGTCGTCCTTTTCGAAAGCCCGCCAGCTGGGTTCATTGATCTTGGCCTGGCCTGCGATACTCTTGAAGTGGTAGCCCCTGGCACGAGGTCTCTCGCCAGTTCCCAGAGGAACTTGGGGCTCGTAAACGGTAGCAAATTTCTTGCTAAGCTCCTCGAATTTCTCCGTGCCCTCGTTTAGAACACTTCGAATACCGCTGAAGAATGCGCTGAGGATCGCGTGGTTGTGAATTTGAAGAAGATTCCATCCCAGCATTTCCTTGGCGCTCAGGAGGTGCTTGATGAAAGCACGGTGATGCTTGGCGCAGGTGTAACATTGACAGCCATCCACCAGCGGTTGCAAGGATGTGGTGTGGTCCTCCGACCACATATCGACGCCGAGCCGCTGCATGTCCCCGCTGTCCGGAGGCGGGAAGGTGAACGAAAGGGCGACCCCTGCGTCAGAGGCCGTGTTGACAAAAGGAACCGTGCAAACGTCAATACCTAGAGATATTTGGCGAAGGAGATCCTGAGGAGTCTTGGATGGGCCAAACGACAGTCGCGGCAAGGACCCCAGGGATGGGTAGTTGACAAGCTCAGGGACGAGGTTCACATCATAGATAGCGAGACCTGAAAGGCATTCCCGGACATCTTCGTTGAGATACCTGAGGTAGTCCCATTGTATAGGGTACTCAACGGGGAGCACAGGAGCGAAGACGGACACACCCATGTCTTTGAGACGGCCCCGAGGGTCCAACAGGTGGAAAAATTCGTCAACCCATTCTTCAGTCCGCTCAACCATGCGGATTTGGCGTTTGGATGGAGGAGTTGTGCTGGTGTGGAAGAGGTCAGCGGGAGGAATGGCGATGTCTGGCTGTGTGAGCTCAATGGTTTTGGCGAATTCAGGGATGGTGAGATTGCGGAAGCCCGTGGAGGTGAAGATGCTCAGATGATGAGCCGCGTTGCCAACCGGAGTTGTGACCGGCGGGAATCGCCTGGGCCCGAGCACTAGTGCACGATCTGATGGGAAAGCTGTGAAACTGTGAAGATTCCGAGGTGTCTTCGAGTCCAGCTTCAGAATAGGGGGTTCGTTCTTGTCGAGGACTATTTCTACAGTTAGCGCCGTTTGTGAACAAAAAGAACAAAATTCTCACAGTCTTCGAGGGCAAGATAAGCTGCGTCGAGCGAAGTGTGTTTGGCAATATTGTCGGGAGTCAAGTGAGGAATGACTCCTCGCGATGCAACGGCGACAAAGTTGGGTGTCTGCATCACCCTTCGACTTGGGAAAGCCAGACGGCCGAGACGGGCAACGCCGACATCGGAGACAGCGGGCCGTAGCAGTTCGAACATTGTGAGTTGCGATTCTTGAGTTTCCGCGGCAGCTTGGGTCATCTTGTCATGACAGCCCAAGTTTAGGCAGATTTGAAGAGAGATAGATCGTCAGGACGAGAGGAAACTAGCAGATGCAGACGGAACAGGATAGCTTCCGAATGAAGGAAGTGAGGAGAACAGAAACAAACGTCTAAAGTAGGCAAAAAGAACCTAGACACGGTCGTATCTATAGCTGAGCCTGCGCAGCCGTCTCACTCGTCGTTGATGTGATGGTTCTTTGAGAGTCTTGGACAAGGATTAGTTGAGAAGACGGTGTAAGTGCGCACTGTACCACACGGCAGCCTGATTGCCGAAGTAGATCCGGCAAGGGGTGTGGTGTGGCTGCCCGGTGGCGCAGGGACCGAAAAGGCAAGCTGGAACCTACCTCGTACCCGTAACCGTACCTGCGCAGTGCGACCCCGAGGTCGGGAGCTAACCATCCCGAACCGCACGGTGGGCCAATCGAGTTGGACCGAAGACCAATGTTTCTGGCCGCGTGCGCAACAGATCGGCACGGATGGTTCGGCTTGAAATGCCTCCAAAATTCTCGAGGGTTCAGCTGGGTGAGATGAAATCCAGGGCGGCAGCCACGCGACACGCGACACCTTCCACGCTTCATCTCTGAGGATCTTGCCCCGCGTTCCATCAAAGTCGCAGCTGGGAACGAACCAAGCCCGACAAGGCGCAAACCAATCTGACAAGGGAGGGACTCATCAGGGAGGAACCTTTCCCCAAACATCCGCTGTAGGACTAGGACGATAAGCTGTCAGATTCTCCACATAGCGCCGCTCCCGGTGGGCAATCGGCTGCTCCGGAAGGCGAACCGTCCGCGCCCAGAACCAGAGCCACGCCATCGCCGAGAAGTCGAGACGATTTTCGTCCCCTCTTTTGCTCTTGCTGACCGTCTTTAACTTGGCCACGACAATGGTGAGCCGTGACGAAGAAGAGAGACAACCCCTAATGGCAGGCCACGATCCCGTCGACATCAACGTCGTGCCCGTCAGCGGCAGCGGCAGCAGCGCCGATAGCGACTCTGAGCGAGACAGACAAGACCCCCGGGCACGCAACCAGTCCGATGCAGGCCATCCGGATGCACCGCTAGAGACACGCGACACCCTCGAACTCGACGGCAGCGGTCCCCCGACGCCGCGATTTATTCAGGACGAAGGGTCATGGAAGCGCTGGAAGTGGGTTCCCTACTCGGTCCGTCGAGTCGCGAAAACGGTCGTCAAGTGGTCTCACGGTCCGGTGAATGCTCAGCGCTATCGAATAAAACCACTCTTTCCAGTCGTCCAGGAGTATCCCCTGTGGCTCGTCGAACGGTTCTTGCCCAAGCTCAAGCACCGGGTTTGGCTCGTCTTGTTTTACCTGTCCATATGGGTTGTCACATTCGCGCTCGTCAAGCGCCAGGACACCTTGGCCAGCGAGATCGAAGGATGGGGCACGCCCCAGACCATCGGTTGTGGAATCACGTACTGGGGAGCCGGCAACTTGTGCGGCCTGGACGGCAGTGACTGTCGGCCTTTCAACGGTAGCGGATTCCCCTTCAAGTGCACCGCCAACTGCGAGAGCTACCATGTTCTGAATCCCAGGGCCGTGGGAGACCAAGAGGTCATCTATGCGCCCATGGTTATCGGCGGTCCCTCAAAGGATGGGTCCGGCCAAGCGACATACCGCGGAGATTCGTTCGTCTGCGGAGCTGCCATCCACGCCGGCGTCATCTCGAACCAGAACGGAGGGTGCGGCGTTGTTGAGCTGGTTGGGTCTCGCGACGGATACACGGCGTCAATGCACAACGGCATTTCGAGCTTTGGATTCGACTCATACTTTCCTCTATCCTTCCGCTTCTCTGAGGGTGTCGAATGTTCGGCTGCCGACATGCGGTGGGCGCTACTGGCCGTCTCGGCCGTTTTCACCGGCGTGCTGTCCCTCTTCACTTCATCCCCTGCCCTGTTCTTCTTCCCCATCTTCACCGGCATCTTCTGGACGGTCGGCATGGCAACGAATCCTCCGCCGCACATGACCATCGCGGCTCTCTTCTCCAACCTGATTGGCAAGTTCCTCCCGGCCATGTTCTGCGGCTGGGTCGTGTACGACAAGATGGGTGTTCGCCGGACCCTCGGCGGCCTCACGGCCCAGGTTGAAAAGTCCATCCTCTGGCTAGGCGCCTGCTGGGTTGGAGCTATGGAAAACTACACCCTCTCGTTCATCCCCATCCAGCGGCTTAACAAGCACGACCTGGAGCAGCAACCAGGGGCTAAGGCGGCCCTGGCCTGCATCATCATCCTGCTTGTTGCCATCATCTCTTCGCAGGTGTGGTTCTTCAGGCAAGAGGGGCGTCTCATCAACTACCTCAAGCTCTACGGGCTCTTTGTGGGTGCGATTGTCATTTCCCTCGTCGTCCCAGAGTTGAACTTGCGACTCCACCATTACATCCTTGCTCTCCTCTTGCTACCGGGGACGAGCCTGCAAACACGCCCGTCACTGCTCTATCAGGGACTCCTGGTCGGTCTCTTCATCAGCGGCATCGCAAGGTGGGGCTTCGATCCGGTTCTGCAGACCTCGGAGTCGCTGCAGGGTGACGCCCAGAAGGGCACTCGCCTCCCGGGCATCCCGGAGCCGGTCATCAACCTCGCCAACAGCACCAGCAGCGTGTCGACCATCACGTTCAAGTGGGACGTGCCAGAAGGCCAGGCGCTTGACGGCATCAGCATCCTGGTCAACGACGTGGAGCGGCTCCGATCCTACTTTGGCGACGTCGGCCAGCAGGACAGCTTCGTCTGGTCGAGAAACCACACTGTGGATCTACCCGAGTACTTCCGCTTTGCGTTTATGGAAGGGAGTACGAGCGGGGATTATACCAAGGCTGGGATCTGGACGGCGGAGGGGGAGTGGCAGGAGATGAAGCCTGGACCGTCGCGGGTGAAGGCGCGCAGCATAGATAGAGAGCAATTGGTACGGCGTCGATGATTTTATGATACACATACACATATATACTAGGACATTCATTCCTTTAGATATCACAAACGGAGTTAAGATGGCGTTGTCTTGCTGTTTAGCTGATCGCGACCAACATGGCTGATCTGTGTCTAGAGCAATGTATGTAAATTGATGAATTCCCTAGGTACCATAGTAGCAGCAGTTTTTCCCCAGCAGTTTTCCCCCAATGACATTCGGTGATGCAACAACCAGCAACAATAGATGCCGAATGCTTCCACTACCCGACAATGAACATCACAAGCCTTTACAATCACCCCTGAACTGGCACCCTATAACTAGTAAGACTACTTCTTCTCCCCAAAGACAACAGCCACTCTTGCCTCCGAAACCGCATGTATCAGAGAACGAGCCAAGGCCAGCACACTTCCTGGCCAAACTTGAGGCTGCCCCAGCTGGACCTTGCGTGGGTTGGAACTCAAAAGAGAAGGTCCTCAGAAGTTGTTCCAGCCTCCCTCGGAATGCATAGACCTTGACGAGTATGCCCCCTTCCCGAAACGACGAAAGCTCTTTACGACTAACGAGTACTTTGGGAAACCTCCCTGAGAAAGGAGCATCTCATTCAAGCTGGGCCTGCAAGGCACGGGCGTCATTAGGTATTCCACAGCAAAGTGCCTACCTAAGGTAGGTAAGATGGAGCAACGACGAACGACGACGCAGCAAACTCCTTCTCTCCTTGTAGTGATTGGGCAGATGGCGAACATTGGCAACTGCCAGGAAAGTACCTACCTAACGTCCCAATGGCCCGTGGGCAGGAGGTACTTACCCACGGAATGGGGCAGGCAGGAAAGATGCTGTTGTAGGCACGTGGTAGGTAGGTAGGTACCTACCTAGTTAGACACGGGCAGATACCGGGATACCTATATCTCTGTCAACACATGGGTCTGGGTTTATAAAATCGTTGGGGGTGTGATTCCATGAGGAGGGTCCGGCCAAGTCTGTGCTGTCGGGGCCACAATTGGTGCCTGAGGGAGGTGAGCTGCGCTGCCACACTGGTGGCGGGATGCTGGGAAAGCGCAGCGTCTCAAGCTGACAAAGGTTCAATCGAGAACCCTAAG
This sequence comes from Fusarium albidum, assembly GCA_013618265.1. Lineage (NCBI taxonomy): Eukaryota > Fungi > Ascomycota > Sordariomycetes > Hypocreales > Nectriaceae > Fusarium > Fusarium albidum. Next base: position 29,337 of record JABFEP010001843.1, read on the forward strand.
CGGCCGTAGCTGATGGGGTTCGGTCTGATAATGAAAGAGATAACAGTGCCTCAGTTCCCAGTCTAGCAGGTAGCTTTGGAGACACGGGGTCATCATTGGCGCAATTTTCCGCGTGGTAACTGGGGACGGAATGTAAAGATAAAGAGAGGACAGAGGTAGCCGTCACTGGGAGGGAAGCAGCCTTTATAACCCAGACTCGAGATCAAGCCTTTCACTGCGCATGTGAAGGTTTTCACTGTGCATGTCAAAGATTATATAGGACTTGAAGATGCTGATGCAATGCACCTGTGACCTCTCCAAGAAGTGTGTCCTGTGGCACTAGGCTCGGTTCCCAAATCGGGACATTGAAGGAAATAGGTAAATAGCTGCGTTCTGGTCATCGTGGTTCAACTTGTGTGGTTGTCGATGGATACGTACCACAAGTTTACAGGTCCCGTCCAACCTCACGGCCCCACTCCCCTCCAGTTCTTTCACTGAGAGTCAATCATACATAAACCTCAAACCTCCATCAACATAGAAGGCCACCAACAAACATAATTACAGCAAATCTCCAAAAATGCCCCCTCGCATCCCTACAGAGGCCGACTTCTCCCC